>JACBKR010003122.1:0-30718 GCA_014218235.1 Colocasia esculenta
GACTTAGTTTGTTAATAAGGCTAGAATATTGAGTCCAAGTGTAAAGATAGAGAGGACCCAAGGAAACTTAGGTCATGAACATCTCCCCTATAGTGCCTGGTCAGTGTGGTTAGAGCCAAGGTTAACCTAGTTTCATGCTATGGACATGCAATCCAGGATCCATAAAACACTCATACTCATAACATACACTTCTTTAAATAATAATAATAATAATAATAATAATTGGTTATTTTTTTTCCTGCTGAACCTCGTTATACATCTGCAATAACTGGCAACCGAGCACAATGCAACTATGTAGGAGATATGACAGGGTTGACTCAGGCCCTAAATAATGTTGTGCAGGGACATGCAAGCTAGTGCGGGCAATCTGCACTGTAACTTTCATGCTGTGAATCCTCCTCGTTTCTTTAATCCTTATCCAACGAGGCAAAAAAATGGCTCGAAACAAATAGAACGCATATTCCAAGTATGCAATGTGCCGACCATGAAACATGCTATTGGCAACTTTCTAGCTGAACACAGATGCTCGAGCTTGGTGGAAAGCAACTGTGGCACACTGGCCAATGCCTAACAACTCACCTAGGAGGAGTTCCTAGAATTGGTTCCGGATAAGTACTTCTCAGAACAGTACAAGACAAGAAGGTAGTTGAGTTCACTGCGCTTGAAATAGCACAACATGACTATGGCAGAATATGAGGCACAATTCTCACGCCTCGCTTTGTATGCCCCACACTTGATGCAAACAAAGAAACTAAAAGCATAGAGATTTATGGATGGGCTGAGGCCTATTTTCATAGAAAAGCTCGGACACTCAACATCCTTTATTCTGAGATGGTCCAAAGGGCAGAACTAGTGGAGGACACTCTAGACAAGATAGAAAAGATCAAGGAGAAGTAGTCCAAAAATCAGCTATCATTTGGAAAGGGAGCACCCACACTGCTGGACCTTCTGCAACAACAACAAGAGGTCAAATGCTATAAGAGATGCTAGCAAGAGAAGAAGGTCAAGGTAAAGGGAAGCCATGGCAGAAAATTGTTGTTTCTATGATAAGATTGGACACCAAGCAAAAGAGGCTGGAAGAAGCTCAGAGCTTGCTTACATGTGGGGGTCGAGATCACTATATCCCTGACTGCGTGATGTTGAAAGATCAACTAGGAAGAACCCAAAATGTGCCTAGTTCTTAGGACGCTTTAGTGCAATGGGTAAAGATAATCTCCTTGCTGACCTTATTTGCTTAGATATGAAACGGTATGATGCTATATTAGTCGTCCTGGTTTATTAATATGATGTTAATGTGAATTGTTGTCATAGAAGGGTTACTTTACCAAATCTGATCTTCCAAAGTTCTCATTCCGGCACCGTTATCAACAAGCCTTATTCTTATATCCTCTCTAAAGCCTCCAAGTTACTCAACCAGATTGGATGCTTTCCTTGTCTCCTGTTGGGTTGAGTGTGAATATGATCATTCTTTCTCCTCACATTTGATGATGACAAGTTGTGATTTTAATGCATAACCATTGGAACATGTAAAATCATCACCTGAAATTACAATATTCAAAAAGCATTGTTCCAAGCACATTTATCATTGATATTCATGATAATATTTTATCTAATGATTTATTGTGTTTATTTTCTCAGGAACAAACATTTTCTGCAAAGGTAGTATCGACACAACCATCCTTGGTGTCGACACAATGGTTCAGAACAAAGGCAGAAATGTGAAGAAAAGTTCATCTCAGATCGACGAGTCCAGTATCAGTCGACACAAGAGACAGTTTCCAGAGAAATATATGAACAGATTGCCATCTCAGGTCGACACCAAATCAGGCAGTGTCGACACTAGATAGCCTTCCCAGAAGGCCAGTTTTGCTGTCTGGGACAGCAGGTCGACACTGAGCCATCTCAGGTCGACACTACAAGGGATCGGTCGACACTGAACCATATCAGGTCGACACTAGAGACCTCTCCCAGGGACTTGTTTGGCCAGTCTGGGACAGTGTGTCGACACACCCCTTGGGCAGGTCGACACACTCCGAATCTCTGTAACTTAAGATTCCTCCTGGACACGTGGCACCCTACGGAGATGGTGGATCAACATTGGATCATGTGCCCTCGTACCCCAAGGGTACCCTTTAGATATTTAGGGTATAAATACCCTCCTTAAGGGCACTCATCCCTAAGAACCCTTTCACAGCCTCCAGAGATCCGGTTTGGCGGCTGGAAGGTTCCTCCTCCCTGTTTTGTTCCCTCCTGTGCTTCTACACCTCAATTCTCCTCCTCCAAGCACAAGGATAGAAGTCTGATCAACATGAAGCACTAGCATCACTTCAAAGGAGCAGATCAAGTAGAAGCTGATTTCTGTGAAGAATTCAAGGAAGATCCTGAAGATCAAATTGCAGAGCATCGTCCAGGAACTTCCAGAGATTAAAGCACTTCACAATTCGACCTTCTACAAGGGAGTACATCTGAAGAGAAGAATCTATCAATCAATATTCATGTTCCTTTTTCTCTTCTGAGTGATTCTGAGATTATGCATGAGTTGTTGCATGAGTCTCATGAATTAACTCTGGTTGGACTAGATCTCTTGCTAGAGGATCTTAGTCTTGTGTTTTTCTAGCAAGTTGTACTGTGAGCCGTCGAGCTCTAGTTTGTGAGTCGTCGTACTCACTGTGTGGTTTGAGCCGTCGTGCTCAATTTGGAGTCGTCGTACTCCGGTTGTTTTTGAGCCGTCGTGCTCAGTTTGGAGTCGTCGTGCTCCAGGTGTTTGGAGTCGTCGTGCTCCAGGTGTTTCTTGAGTCGTCGTGCTCAAGGGTGTTTTGGAGTCGTCGTGCTCTTGTGTGAGTTGTACTCAGAGTTTTTGAGTAGTGTGGCCTCACTGTGTGAGGGGTGGACGTAGGAGTCACTGGAGGTGATTTCCGAACCACCTAAAAATCCTCTGTGCATTGGTTTGAATTGTGGTTTGCCTTTGTATCTCGCTAGATGCATGCATAGGGATTTCGTTCACACTACTAATTGATTTGCTCACACACCCAAATCACACTTCAGATCAGTAAATTAATTAGGTGATTTGATCTCTGATTAGAAGTAATTTTTAATTGCTTAAGCTTCCGCGTTAATTGGTATTAGATCTATTCAACCCCCCTTCTAGATCTTGTCCTCACCTTATCTCGATCCTTCAATTGGTATCAAAGCGGTTAATGTCATTACTGATCTGGTTTGATTGCTTCTGCTGATCTCTGTGTAAATTGGCTGATCTGATTTAATTGCTTGATCTGTGTGCTTAATCGCTCTGATTCCTCCTTTTGGCATTAGAGCAGATTAACCAATCTAATTGTTAGATCTAATTCCTTGTCACATTGATTCACTGTGATTAGATCTAACAGTCTTTTGTGAGTCTTGATATATGGCAAATCTATTTAATCTGCATGAATCTCCTGTTATAATTTCAGAGAAATCCCCAAGCTTATCTTCATTGGATTTCTCAAAGGACTCACAAAGGCACAGAGCAAAAGAAATTCACAAGTACTTAATGGCAAAGAGGAGCCTCAATGAATCCAGAAAATCAACAATTCATAAGGATATGGCTCTGACAGCACATTCTAAGAGCTCAGAGCATGCTTCATCCTCTTCAGAACATAAGAGTTCAAATGGGTCTAAAAGGTCAGGTAAATTAACTCCAGATCCATTTGTGTATTCCAATTCTGATTCTGATGAAGATGAAAGTATGTCTTATGCTGAATTGATTGAATTCTGTAAAAAGATGCAAAATCTTAATGCAAAGCTAAACACTAAAAATAAAGATTTAAAAAGGAGTTTAAATCATTGCCATAAAGAAAGTGAAACTTGAAAATAAAATTGAATTGCTCCAGAAAAATGATAAATGTCCTTCAGAAGAAATTGAGAATTTGAAAAATGAAGTTGAAAGATTAAATTCTGAGAAAGAAAATTTAGAAGATGAAGTCCAAATCTGTGAAAATAAATTGATTGGATTGAAGCAATCATGAGCTATTGAAAACAAAAGTTATTGATCTGGAAGAGGAAAATGGAAATTGATTGATCTCAATGAAAACTTCCAATTTGATAATGATCAATTAAACAAACAGATTTCCAACATGGCTCATGATCATCAAATAAATGAGAAATGCAAAACTTGTTGAAGAAAATCATCATCTAAAAAGGAAGATTGAAGGCTTGTTTCATGACAGACCATTGGACAATGAATGTAGTAATTTGAGTAATAAAATTTTGACTTGGAAAAACAAATTGCTCAATTTGAGAATGAAAAGATCAAGATGAAAAATGGTTTGGATGTCATGCTAAACAAGCTTCAAACTTCAGAAAAAGAATTTGTTGCATTAAGAGCTGAAAAACAGAGATTCAAAATAACTTGAAGAACTCAAGTCTTGCTTCTGTTAAAAATAAAAAATGAAAAGAAAAACATAACAACTTCTGTTAAAACTGCTGTGAACAAGAACCTTGATGTTTCTAATGAAAGACTAGTGAAAGTCTTGTTCAGAAACAGAAAGAGAAGAAGAAAAATGCCTCTGTCAAGAAGATTCATCTAACTTCTCCAGTTCAAAAAGCTCCAAGGCAAGTTCCAAATTCACATCATGCCAAGAGCCACCAGAAGATACCTCCTCTCTTCATGGTAAGCCTCCTCACATGAAAAGGAGATTCCAGCAAATGCATACATGCCAAGGTAAGAACCAGGTAAGAAATGCTCTTATTTGCTTTAATTGCAATAAACCTGGTCATCTTGCCAAACATTGCTGGAATAGAAATCAAAAATTTCAATAAACATGCCAAATCAGTCCAATGCTTTCATTGTCATAAAATTGGTCATATTCTAGGGACTGTTGGTACAGAATGATTTTGTTGTGCATGCTCAAAAATTCAGTCTAATGCACATGCTCATACACATAGGAATAAACATCAAGTTCATACTGAAAATGTTCAGAAGTTCCATGTGTATAGGCATAGAAATGTTGCACAAATCATTTTGTTTCTGCTCATATTAAAATCCAAAAAATAGAAAACTTCATGAAACATAGATGCATTGATCAAGGCAAAAAGAAAATCTGGAACTAATTCTGTTCATAGTTCTATCAATGAAGGAAATGCATCTATACAAAAATTAAAAACATTTTGGATTCAGAAATCTTTGTTGCAATCTAACATTGATTTCATTGCAGGACCCAAACAAGTGTGGGTCCCAAAACCAGCTTGATCAGCAAGCTGAGAAGTCTTGCAGCCATACACTGTAAATGGATTCAAGAATTGGCTGTGCAAGACTAGAAATGACTGGAGAACACAGGTAAAATCCTTGAGAAAGAAATGAAGATTGTTCAGGTAAAATCTCTTTAGCATTTCAAACTTGAATTGATTGAATTGGAATGAATGTTAATCTTTATCTGAACAATGAGAAATGTGTTTCAATGCTACTCCCATCAATGAACTTTATGTCATAACAATTGGAATCATGTTTATGTTGTCATGCATGCTTAACTGTTCCCATGAGTCTGTGTGCATACTAATTGCTTTGACTTCTTGGTATATCAAATGATGACATGTGGAAAAACAAGTTATGCTTGTTTGGAAACTATCATTATGCGTGAGTAAAATACTCCGCCAAGTACCAAAAGTCATGTTATGTTTAAAGCTAATTGTGCTCATATCATGTATGAATTGCATGCTAACCTTTTCATTCCATGCATAATTAAGGGGAGTAAATTTGAAAAGATGCAAATTTTGTTTAATAAATTGCCTGTTAATGCATGCTTGATCATGTTCATATTCTATCGGTGCAAATTACTTTGAATGAACATATCTGAATTGCATGTATGATCATTTAAAATCATATATATCTTATGGAAAGTGAGCCAAAGGAATCTTTGTGTGAATGCTGAAGAAATATTCTTTCATGTTTGATTTATCATTTCTTGAGAGATGAGGTAGCAAAGAAATCTTTTGAACTCCATTTCATAGAATCAGAAAAACAAATTGCTGACATCTTCACAAACCCCTTCCTGACAGTAGATTCTCATCCTTAAGGAGAGAACTTGGTCTTTGTAAATGTCCATTGGGATTGGGTTGAGTGTTAGGCATATTCTGAGGGGGTTCTTTGCATTATCATACTCCTTTGCTTCCTTGATTCATCATATCTCTCTCCATTTCACTTCTATCTCTTTTTAACAATGAACTCTTCACCTCACATTGTGTTGAACTTCTTGGTATATCAAATGGTGATTTGAAGAAGGACAAGTTCTGCTTGTCTGGACACTTTCACTATGCGAGAGTATATGTCTCCGCCAAGTACCAAGAATGAATATGCAATTGTTGAGGGGAGCTTTTATTGTTTAAGAGAATCATTCCTGATTTCAAAACATTGCATATCTTTATTCTGATGAAAAGTTGTTGAAATTCTCATCTCAGGGGGAGCTAGAAAATTCACAAGTCATGTCTTTTGAAAAATTCAAAACTCTTCTTGCACTACATCAATTTCCTTACATGATGTCCTCATTCAGGTGTCTAGAGTCTAAAAATGATCCTTTGAGTGATCTTCTACATTCATTTGTCAACTCTCACCCATATTCTTTCAAAACTATAGAAATTTAAATTTCTTTCTAAGACTGAAGGATATTGTGTGTCTGATTTTTTAAAACATATTTTTGTTTGCAATTGAAGTTGGATATGGATGATGTCTTTTTGTCAAAAATTCTCCAAAATTTATCAATTCAACAGAGCAATGGCACATGTGCTGAGAAACTGCACACCTTCACAATGAATGAAGTGCCATGCATGTCATGAGGCACTAATGCTATCTCTGTTCAAAGGGATTAAAAATCAAAATAAATGCAAAACAAATAATTATGTAATTTTTGATGATGACTGAGTAACTGGAATATTGGCGTCTGATAAACGTATATTTCATGTCAAAAGGTCATCATTTACCCCTTTGAGACTTGATAATGAATAAATCTTCAGTATCCAGGACTATAGTGTGTGAAAAGCATTAGTTCTTGAGTGAAAAAGATATATCTCATTTGATAGTTTGTTTCAAAACAATATATGTATGTCATTGGAGAATTTGTTTTGAGAATCATTATTATCCATCATCAATTTGTTCTTAAAAATTGTTTAATGTCACACACTTGATTTCAGTCTAAAAGATTTTTTTTCTTCTTTGGAATTGAAATATAGTAGTGTGTAGTTGATTGTTAAATGTCTTATATCCTCAAATTATCATTTTCAGAACTTAAGTCACTGAATGCTCATATCCTGTTGGATATTGTGTAAAACTTGATTTGTGTTGAATCTTTTCAAAAAATATAACAAATGAATTTTTTAGTCTCTTAAATATCCTTGAAATGATCATTCCTCCCACTGATTATCATTGTAAAGTTATCCCAAAAGCTCACAATTTTTTCAAAACTCAAATCAAAAATTTTCTTCAGGCCAGGTCGACACTACCACATCTAGTGTCGACACACCTTGAGTCAGGTCGACACTAACCTCCTCTAGTGTCGACACAGAACCCATGCCAGACTCTTTTTCACCGCGGCGCCGTTAAGGTTTTTGTGTTCCTGCGGGGTAACACACCTTCAAAACCCTTTTTTCTTCTCCAGGTCGACCCGACGGTCTGGTTCTTTCAGATTTCCGACAAGGGTTTTGACTCTCTCTCCATCTCCTTTCTCCTCCATCTCATCTCCACCCAATCTCTCTCATTCCTCTCTCTATCTCATTCCCGATTCCACTCTGCTTCCATGGCACCCAAGAATCTCCCCGCCGTGGAGCAAAATCAAGGGCCACGGCAAGGCAATTCCGCGGATGAGGTTCCCTCTTTTGAAAGGAGAACCAAGCGTCGCAATGATCCTGCAGAGCAGCCAGGATCTTCAGCTGCTAAGAGAGGTAGGGCATCCTCTTCAGGTCAAAGGTCTAAGCACTCTAGGAAAAAACCCTGGACTCTCTCCAGAAGTTTCTGAGAAGTCCCATCATCATCCTCATCCTCCTCCTCAGAGTCCTCCCAGCCCACTAGGAAAACCCCTTCCAAACCTCTCAGTGCCGGGAAGACCTTACTGAAACCAAGAGCAGTAGATTTGGATGACAGAGATTTGATAGTTGCATTTCCTGAAGTTTTAAGCTTCTTCAACTTTCAGTCTTGGCAGTCTTTCATTTCCGAATTTCGTATCATTTACCCTAGGCTTGTGCAAGAGTTTTATCAGAATTTGGAGTGTACAGATGAAGGGTATAAGTCTAAGGTCAAGGGTGTTGCCATTGACATGCCCACAGACCTAGCATCCACAATTTTCAAAGTCCAAGATGAAGGTGAAGACTATCACAACTTTGACTTTAATCTCCATGAAGCCTACACCATATTGACTGGTTTGCCAGCAGATGAGACAGACATTAAGCAAACCCATGTCACCAAATTCAACACCAACACCTTTCCCCCTGTCTTGAGGCTTTCTCATCACATGCTCACTACCATCATCACACCTCAAGGTGGTGGGAGAGATAGGTTGACAGACATTCAAAGGTTTGTCCTTTTCTGTATGAGCAAGAGCATCAAGATAAACCTTCATGTAATCATGTACCAGATAATCTCTGAGACCACCAGGGCAGACTTGAAAAGATCACTTCCATATGCAGCTCATTTGACTGCAGTCTTCAAGCACTTTGGTGTGCCTTTAGAGAATGAGAAGTCTGGAAAAATCCCTAAGTCCAACATTTACTGCTTTAAGCATGTGCAGAAATTTATGGGATTTAGACTTGTTGGTGATCAAGTGAGAAGAGGGCCAGCTGCAGTAGAGGCCCATGTGGTCCAAGAGGAACAGCCTCCCATGCAAGAGGACCAGCCTCAAATGCCAGAAGAACAGATTCCAATGCAAGAGGACCAGCCTCCAATGCAAGAGGACCTAGCCTCAAGCACATGAGGACCAGCCTCCCATTCATGAGGATCAGCCTCCATTGGCAGCTCAAGCTATTGACCCACTCATTGCCCCTCTTTCACCTCACATTCAGCCTTCCTCCTCCATGAACTTGGACACTGAAATCCCATCTTTTTCTCCACAACATCCAGTTCATGCATCCTCATCCTTGGTGGACCTTCTGTTCCACCAGAGTTGCTCCCTTCCTAAATGACAATTTGATACCTTGAACACATCCATTCAGACCATGTCATCAAATTTTGAGTTGAGGATTCAGAGATTAGAGAACACAGTATCTGCAAAATTCATTGAGCAAAAGGCAGCCTCAGACTATGCTGCCCAAAGATTCAACAGGTTGATTGGAACAATGGCAGATGCTTCAGTTGAGCTGAAGGAGCACCAGATAAGTTGGAGATAGTCCTGCAGGGAATTTTGGCAAATTCCCAAGCAGATGTATTCAACACCAATCAGACATTATCTGAGATTTCAAAGACAGATTATCTTTTGCACATATAGTTGATAACATGGAAGGAATGAGAAACCTGTCTGCCCATATAGATGAAGAAATATCTGCACTCAAGCAAGAATTCAAAGTGTTGAATAGGCCTGGTTGGTCATCTGGTTCATCTTCATCTTCACAGCCAAGGCCCAATGACTTCAGAGCTCTTCAAGCTTCCTTGTCAGAAAATTCGGAAAGAATGGAGAATCTTCTGCACACAAGACTCTCCACTCTTCAAAATCAAATGAAGTCTAGTATGAATTCAATGGGAAAGAGGCTCTCAGACATTGAGCAATCTTGTTACCCATTCCTCCTCCTCCTCCTCCTCAGTGATGTACTTTCTTTTGATAATGTCAAAGGGGAGAAGGTTGTTTGAAATTGTAATGTTCATATTATCATGAATGAAAAATTTCCTGTGCCCATTTTTATGCCTTGAATGTGATTGCAAATCTTTTGCATGAATTTGAATGTGATGAATGCTTGTCAAGCTGCTTGACCTGTGTATTTCAAATGTGTACAAATCTCAATGTCACTAAAAATTGTTCAAAGGTCATTGACAAGTACAAATAAAGAAAAAATGAAAATGCTTAAAATCACATGTCATTGAAAATTTCCAATTCAAAATGAACTTAATGTTGCCATCATCAAAAAGGGGGAGATTGTTGGGTTGAGTGTGAATATGATTCATTTCTCCTCACATTTTGATGATGACAAGTTGTGATTTTAATGCATAACCATTGGAACATGTAAAATACATCACCTGAAATTACAATATTCAAAAAGCATGTTTTCCAAGCACATTTATCATTGATATTCATGATAATATATTTATCTAATGATTTATGTGTTTATTTTCTCAGGAACAACATTTTCTGCAAAGGTGTCGACACAACCATCCTTGGTGTCGACACAATGGTTCAGAACAAGGCAGAAATGTGAAGAAAAGTTCATCTCAGGTCGACACGAGTCCAGATCAGGTCGACACAAGAGACAGTTTCCAGAGAATATATGAACAGATTGCCATCTCAGGTCGACACCAAATCAGGCAGGCAGTGTCGACACTAGATAGCCTTCCCAGAAGGCCAGTTTTGCTGTCTGGGACAGCAGGTCGACACTGAGCCATCTCAGGTCGACACTACAAGGGATCAGGTCGACACTGAACCATATCAGGTCGACACTAGAGCCTCTCCCAGGGACTTGTTTGGCCAGTCTGGGACAGTGTGTCGACACACCCCTTGGGCAGGTCGACACACTCCGGAATCTCTGTAACTTAAGATTCCTCCTGGACACGTGGCACCCTAGGGAGATGGTGGATCAACATTGGATCATGTCCCTCGTACCCCAAGGGTACC
Source organism: Colocasia esculenta (assembly GCA_014218235.1). Taxonomy (NCBI): domain Eukaryota; kingdom Viridiplantae; phylum Streptophyta; class Magnoliopsida; order Alismatales; family Araceae; genus Colocasia; species Colocasia esculenta. The sequence continues at coordinate 10,779 of JACBKR010003122.1, forward strand.
CTTCAGATATTTAGGGTATAAATACCCTCCTTAAGGGCACTCATCCCTAAGAACCCTTTTCACACCTCCAAGAGATCCGGTTGGCGGCTGGAAGGTTCCTCCTCCCTGTTTTGCTCCCTCCTGTGCTTCTACACCTCAATTCATCCTCCTCCAAGCACAAGGATACAAGTCTGATCAACATGAAGCACTAGCATCAACTTCAAAGGAGCAGATCAAGTAGAAGCCGATTTCTGTGAAGAATTCAAGGAAGATCCTGAAGATCAAATTGCAGAGCATCGTCTAGGAACTTCCAGAGATTAAAGCACTTCACAATTCGACCTTCTACAAGGGAGTACATCTGAAGAGAATAATCTATCAATCAATATTCATGTTCCTTTTTCTCTTCTGAGTGATTCTGAGATTATGCATGAGTTGTTTGCATGAGTCTCATGAATTAACTCTGGTTGGACTAGATCTCTTGCTAGAGGATCTAGTCTTGTGTTTTTCTAGCAAGTTGTACTGTGAGCCGTCGAGCTCTAGTTTGTGAGTCGTCGTACTCACTGTGTGGTTTGAGCCGTCGTGCTCAATTTGGAGTCGTCGTACTCCGGTTGTTGTTGAGCCGTCGTGCTCAGTTTGGAGTCGTCGTGCTCCAGGTGTTTGGAGAGTCGTCGTGCTCCAGGTGTTTCTTGAGTCGTCGTGCTCAAGGGTGTTTGGAGTCGTCGTGCTCCTGTGTGAGTTGTACTCAGAGTTTTTGAGTAGTGTGGCCTCACTGTGTGTGACGGTGGACGTAGGAGTCACTGGAGGTGATTTCCGAACCACCTATAAATCCTCTGTGCATTGGTTTGAATTGTGGTTTGCCTTTGTATCTCGCTAGATGCATGCATAGGGATTTCGTTCACACTACTAATTGATTTGCTCACACACCCAAATCACACTTCAGATCAGTAAATTAATTAGGTGATTTGATCTCTGATTAGAAGTAATTTTTAATTGCTTAAGCTTCGCGTTAATTGGTATTAGATCTATTCAACCCCCCTTCTAGATCTTGTCCTCACCTTATCTCGATCCTTCATCTCCGTCATGGTAATGGAGCATAAGAAACCGAACTTAGAAGGTATACCAATTGTCAAAGACTATCCAGATGTCTTTCCAGAAGACTTACATGGTTTCCCGCCTGAAAGGGAGGTAAACTTCACCATCGAGTTATTACCTAGGGCAGCTCCTATTTCTAAAGCCCCCTATCATATGTCCCCCACTAAGTTGCGGGAGTTTGAGTGGTAGATACAGAATTGTTAGACAAGGGTTTTATCAGACCTAGCACATCCCCTTGGAGTGTGCCAGCATTATTTGTTAGCAAAGAAGGAGGGTCAATGAGGCTTCGCTTGACTATAGGTGCTGAATCAACTAACTATAAAGAACAAGTAAACACTGTCACATATAGATGAGCTATTTGATTAGATCTCTAGTCCAAAATATTTTTCGAAGATTGATATGAAGTCGAGATATCATCAACTGAGGATCAAGGAGGACATACATAAGTTCGCATTCCAGAGTAGATATGAACACTACAATTTATGGTTATGCTTTTTGGCTTGAATAACGCTCCAACGACGTTCATGCAACTTATGAACAATATTTATAGGTGTATATGGATCAATTCATAGTAGTGTTCATTGATGACATCCTTATATACTCCAAGTCTAAGTAGGAGCACGAAGAACATTTGACGACTACTCTACAAGTGCTTAGAGATAACCAACTTTATGCTACACTCAGCAAATGTGAGTTTTGGCTCAAGGAGGTGTCATTCTTTGGCCACATCATATCCCAGAAAGTATCTCTATAGATGCTTCTAAAGTTGAAGCAGTAAAGAAATGGATAGGCTGACGACTGCGTCAAAAGTTAGAAGTTTTCTAGGCTTGGCTGGTTATTATCGTCACTTCATCAAAGACTTCTCCAAGATAGTAGTACCATTGACCAAATTCACAGGAAGGAGAATCCATTTACATAGATGGCCAAACATGAAGATTGTTTCCAATCCCTGAAAGAACACTAAACAACAGCACTGGTGCTAACATTACCTATAGTTAGAGAGTTTTGAGGTGTACGTAGATGCATCTGGAATCCGCGTCGACTGTGTATAATGCAAAATGGGAATGTGATATTATGTTATGCTTCTAGGCTATTGAAGAAGCACGAGACAAATACCCCGTGCACAACCTAGAGCTAGTTGCAGTTGTCTTGCCTTAAAGATATGGTGGCATTATCTATATGGTGAGAAATTTATTGTTTTTTTTGACCATAAAAGTTTGAAGTATCTGTTTTTCATTAGGAATTAAACATGAGGCAAAAGAGATAGTTGGAATACATAAGGATTTTGATTTCTTAATACAATATGATTGGCAAGGCTAATGTCATGGTTGATGAACTTAGTCAGAAGCCCATAGCAGTCTTGTCAAATCTTATGGTGAGGGAATGAACTGCTGGAGGAATTTACGGCCGAACTTTCAATAATTGAAAAATATGAGAGAAATAAGAAAAATATACTATTTAAACTAGTAAAAATACACACAATGATCACATAGGCAAATAACGCATCTAAAAATTACATAAAAATCATAGTTGGACTTTAAATAATATGCCCTAATGACCCATCAAGAATTTGGGCGATTAAAAATCGCTTGGACTAAGTTTAAGAATTATGGCGACTTTTATTGTAATTAAGAAATAATTCAAAAACCATTATCAAAGTATTAAAAGGGATTAAAAACAAACATAAAAATTATATGTAGACTCTAAATGATAGGTATTAATAACCAATGAGAGGAAACGGGCCAGATATGTCTCTTAGGCCATGAATAATTCAGGAAAGAAAATTACCCCAAAATTGAAAATCTTAACTTATTAAGATAAGTGAAGGAGTTCTTACCGAATACACATTAGTGGGCCACCAAATGAGCCCAAGTCGAGGGTACAACTTAGAGGAAGATTTTCTACTGTGTTTCCATCACTATTGGGAGAGAAATCTCAAAATGATGGCAACAACTCCAAAAACTCATAGCCCTAGTTTCCTAATCCAAATAGGGTAACACACATATTTCTATAAATTGAACCTCTCTCTGCCATGGGATGCCCCTAGGGTTTTCTTGGGACATTGCTGGAGACTCTGGAGGCTGGGAAATGAGGGAGAAGGTTTAGAACTCATGGGCTTCTTCCTCTCCTCCAACCAGTTCTCGCTGCGACCAGAAGTTAAGACGAGACTTGATAGCATTCAAAGATTAGTGAAACCATGACCATATCTGACATACACTATACCAATAGAAAGCCCTTTGAGTCTAGTTTCTTTTAAGAGAATTTTACCTAGTGTTTCTGAGGGCTGTTGGAAGTTTTCACTTAAAAAGTAGATCTTCTCTAGGCCAAACTCTATTAAACTCAGATATGCTTGTATACAAATTCCTAGATCATGTTCATACTATTTTCCCCAATTTTATACTGTGTTTCATAGAATAAAATTCAATATCTTCATAACATATTTCTATCCTGTTTAAACCCTTGACCTGTATTACGAAGTTTCTTCCTCTTATGTGAGTCGTTTTAGAGTAAGTGCTCAACATGAATATTGTTATCCTCTAAGTCTAGTTTTTGTTGACACCTTTTTGCCTAATTTTGATAGAGTATACTGAGAGAATGGCTTGGACAAGCCGACTGGGTCAGTTTTGCGTAGATAGTTCCACTATGTCTTATTACCATATTGAATAGTCATTGTATTCTAATTCGTCATATAGTAAGTAGTTATTGAGCTAGGAATCCAATGAACTGGCTTCATAAATTTTCATGCTATATACTATGTGCTATAAGCCTTGAAAGTTTCTAGGTCACCCAATTCCAAGTAGGAGTCGAGCTAGGTGCATTTGGCAACCAACACACATCTAGAATGCGACGACGAGACTACCTGTCGCATTTGAACACGACAGGAAGACTGTTGTAACCTTCCCTCTACACAGTGTTCACTTAAATGGCTATAAGTTTCTATAAAGAAATTGTTGACTCTTTTATCTCCATGATATATTTTAGTGATAACAAAACGTATCAGAATACTTCTCTATTTATCTAAACTATGGAGCATACCTTAACTTATTTTGGTTAAGTCTGCCAACAGGAAACTTAAAGGAAATAAAAAAATATAGTTGGAATCACCACTGTAAGATATTCCAGAATTTTCAAAGTCCATTAGAGAAGTCAAAGATATATATATATATATATATATATATATATTAATATGTGACGGCCTCGTTACAGCGGTACGGTTGTACCAACCACGTCGGTATAGCGAGTGCTGCACAGTGGGACATTTACCCAAACGATACAAACAGCTGAGATACACGCGAACATACAACAGAGTAGCGGAAGTAAAAGAGAACTATCTCCATTCATTCATCATCCACATTTAACATACATGAAGTTTGCAATTGTCAAAAGGAACTAAGAGTTCACATAACTTAAATCGCTGAAATGGAAATACATAATGTCCACATAATACATTCTTTTCATGATAATTCTAATACAACGTTCCAAGTACATACGAATGAATACACAATCACAATGAAACTCCCACTAGCTAATCTCCGCGCTCGGAGTCCGTCTCCACCGTCTCCTCCAACGGTGTCGTGTCACCAACTATCCTGTACGCCGAAGCAAGGAGTGAGTCCAGGACTCAGCAAGCAACACTATACATGATATTCACGTACAAGTCCTAGTGGTTTCTACATGCACATTTACATTTTGCAATACAAGCATGCTAGTCAATTCAAGTTTCAACTAACATGAAAGTTCTACACTTTTGTACATAACTCATGCTTTCAGATTTCTTAAAGTAAAATCACCTATCACATGGTCTCTATTCAATTTATCATGAACTCTAATCTTTTAAAGAATCAAACATGAGAGTTATCAACATGGACAATTTTACATACATGAAAGGGGAACACAATTAGCATGGATCCACATATTCTTAAGCACATACATAACTTTTTTCACATGCTTTAGGTTGCTGAATTCACATGGTTCAATGGCTATAATTCTACACATGAGAGCTATAACGTTGCTTAAAACATATCATATGAACAAATCCATTATGCTATTTTGCACACATATTCATTAGTTGCTCCTAACATGGATTCTAAACATTTTTGCACATATAACATGAGAGTAATAACATGCATCTTCTGAATTCACATGGTTTCAGATTTAGTCTCACATGGGTTTCTATAACACATTTACACATCTAGAATTTCATATTCTTCTTTACACTAATTCCTCTTTTCACATGGTTACACTTCACACATACACGTCACATTGTCACTTACACATTTACACATGGTCACATACACTTCACACATTTCACATTTATACATTTTAGGTGCCGTGACACATAGTCCAAACCACCAAAGAAGGACGTAACACATTCACATCACATAACACATAGCACATCACCTAGGCAATACAGTGATGACTCTTGGCACTGCGCAGACCGGAGGGAACACGTCTCCACCCTAACAGTGGTACTTGTCACCTCCAGGATTCCCCCTAATGCCCTTAGGGTCACTTAACACAATGAACTTTCTCAGGGGGACCTTTCCTGATACGGCTCCACTGCCTTCTCGAAGCAGTATCACATTGGCACAATTCACTTTTACACAATTACCGTTTTACACATAGTTTTACACTGACACTTTTATCACATTCACTTTCTCACTCACATTAAATCTCTGTTTTTTTTTCCTAACATGGTACTACAGAATTTCAAGGTTTACACACAGTAAACACACTAATCATGCTGGGTTTAAACAAAATCAAATCACATTACAATCATATGTGCGAATTATTCACATTTCACATGAAAACACATAACTTTTTATTTACGGGTCCAAATGTCCTGAAATTTTAACCACATGCTGTTTTCGGGTTCATGATCACACACTCAAATTTTCAGATTTTTCTGAGCTAAATATAATTTACAGAAAATAAAACACTTAATTGGCATATTATTCACAACTTGAGCTAACATGAGTCTAACACACTTTGCAATTTAGCCACTTACTGTTTTGCACAGAGACTGCTAATATATGCATGATTTTAGAATACAACATCACCCTAATTCATACATCTCTAAATCAATTACCACAACCATTCCTTTTGCATGTTTTTATTTACCGAACCGAACTTATTTACAATTTCTCAAGCATGGATAAATTACTAAGATTTACAAACTCATATGCTGACCCACTATCCTCATGATCAAACCGAAACTGAGGCATTCACATTCATCTAAATCATGAATCATGGATTTCGCAAAATGGTCGGCAAGTCATGCTCACAAGTTTACAAGATATTATTAACCCAATTCACCATCACACCATGTTCATCCACAACCACAATGCACAATATACATAGAGTATAAGATGTACAATATATCCTCATCGCATAAACATACCGAAATTAATGTATAAGAGGGACAGAACAGCTCACTGTTCTGTCTCAGAAGAACTAGACGGCGGTCTCTGGCCGCTGGCTCGAGTCAGCGGCATGGTCGACGGACGCCAAGGAGAACTGGGCGTCCAGGGACCTTGCCGTTTACTCAGGTCTGTGCAGAAACACAGACCCGAGCTCTAATTCTGGGGTGAAATGGAGGGTCTAGGACTCGAGGGAAATTCCATAAAAATCACAAAAACCACCTAGACTCATACGGGGACACCATAGATAGGTCACTTGCCTCTAGAAATTCTCCAAGGAATTTTAGGGCTCGAAGAAGACCTCCTTGGGCAGTCCCAAGAAGTGCAGAAGTGCCTCCAAGATCGCCTTCCTCGGGCTCCTGGGTGATCTCCTCAGCAAAGCAAGACCGGGGAGGCTTGCCCTTCATATCAGCTATCTCCTTGTCGGGGAATCGGCCGGATCAACCTCCAAGGGGTCGGATTTGGGGGTGCCAGATGGGGTTTTCTCACAGAAGGCTCTAGGGTTTTTCTTCTCACTTCTCTCCTCTTGCAAGGGTGAAGGGAAAGTGGGAGAGCCATTTCGGGTTCAGGGTTAAGAGAGCCCCTCACCCACTCACCACACTGATTAGACAGCCTGAGAGCCGTTGGGGGTCATCCCCCAATGGGTAGCCTTCCTTGTTTCAGAAGCATGCAGCTCTGCTGCGCATGCAGGTCAGAGAAATTAGCGCATATCGCTGGACGCCGGAGTTAGTTCCGCGTCCAGGTCTGGACGCTGACACTGGTTCAACGTCCTGGGCTTGACGCCAAGGTGTATTCGGCCAGAACCCTAAATCATGCAGAAAACCATGCATACCAAACTATATACATGCAATATGTATATGGTATTATATTTATACTACCATCATGCAATACACCATTATTTACCTTAACATAACACATACACATTAATTATACTAATTAATACCTACGTAATTATGTACATACATACACAAGCACAATCAGCACACTTAAATACAAATAAAAGCGACGGAAATTCGAGGGTCTTACACCCTCTCCCCCTTAAAGAAACTTCGTCCTCGAAGTTAGAACGACACTACTCAAACAAAAGGGGATACTTCTTCTTCATCGCATCCTCAAGCTCCACGTAGCCTCCTCACGTGAGAAGTTCCGCCATAGAACTTTCACCGACGCGATACTTGTTCCGGAGATGCTGAACCTCCGGTCAAGAATGGCTACTGGTTGCTCGACATACGAAAGATCTGGCTGGATCTCCACTGGCTCATGACTAATCACATGAGATGGATCTCGGACATACTTCCTGAGCATAGATACGTGGAATACCGGGTGAACGCTAGCCAGAGCTGGGGGTAATGCTAGCTCGTACGCCACGTTGCCCAAACGTCTGAGAATCTCATATGGGCCAATGAATCTAGGGCTTAGCTTGCTATGCCTGCCAAATCTGACAACTCCTCGAGTAGGCGATATCTTCAAGAAGACATGATCGCCAACCTCGAACTCTAAATCCTTTCTCCTGTTGTCGGCATAAACTTCTGCCTATCCTGTGCCGCAACAAGCCTTTTCCTGATAAGCTGAATCTTATCCGAAGTTTCCTGAACCAACTCCGGTCCGATCAACTGCCTATCACCAGTCTCCTCCCAACATAAAGGAGATCTGCAGGGCCTACCATACAACGCCTCGAATGGAGCCATACCAATACTAGCATGAAAGCTGTTGTTGTATGCGAACTCCACGAGAGGTAAATGACGCTCCCAATCCTTCCAATCCAGAACACACGCTCTCAACATATCCTCGAGCGTCTGGATAGTCCTCTCGGACTGTCCATCGGTCTGGGGATGAAACGCCGACTGAGCTTAAGCTCCGAACCTAACGCATCCTGAAGACCCTTCCATAATCTCGAAGTAAATCTCGGATCTCGATCCGAAATGATCGACTTCGGCACACCATGCAATCTAATGATACCACTAACATACAATCTAGCTAAACTCTCTACTGACTGCTTCTTCTTCATAGGCAAGAAATGAGCAGTCTTCGAGAATCTATCTACAACTACCCAAATCGAGTCATTGCCCCTTCTAGATCGAGGCAAACCCGAGACGAAATCCATAGTGACAGCTTCCCACTTCCATACCGGAATATCCATCCTCTGCATAAGGCCAGATGGTCGCTGCCGCTCGGCTTTCACCTGCTGACACACTAGACATCTAGACATAATCCGCAACATCCTTCTTCATGCGGACCACCAAAATGATCTCTTCAGGTCCTGATACATCTTAGTGTTACCCGGATGAATAGAGAATCGCGATCTATGAGCCTCCGCTAACACATGCTCACGACATACCACATCGGGGACACAAACACGGTGCTGAAATCTAATCACACCGTCCTCATCACGAGCAATGCCCGCCTTACCCACTAACTCTAACAATCTAGGTCGGCTTTCTGCTGCTCAATCACCTCATCCAAGACTGAGGATCTAAGGGATAGCTGAGCTACAAAAGCCTGACACAACGATGGCTCTAACTCGGTCATAGAGCACGCTGCATCCTCCAACATCTTCCAATCCTGCTGGAGCGAAGACCTCTTTCTACTAAGAGCATCCGCTACGACATTCGCCTTTCCATGATGATACTGAAGGTCGAAGTCATAGTCCTTCAAGAACTCAATCCATCTTCTCTGCCTCAGGTTTAATTCCTTTTGGAGAAAAGATACTTCAAGCTCTTGTGGTCGGTAAACACCTCAAATCTGACACCATAAAGATAGTGCCTCCAGATCTTTAGTGCATGAACCACAGCTGCTAACTCCAAATCATGAGTCGGATAGTTCCTCTCATGCTCCTTCAACTGACGAGAAGCATAAGCTACTACCCTCTCTTGCTGCATGAGCACGCAACCTAAACCAATCTGAGATGCATCCGTATAAATGGCAAAGCCTTCTAGACCACTAGGTAATACCATACCGGAGCAGAAGTAAGCTTAGCCTTCAATAGCTGAAAGCTACGCTCACATGTCTCAGACCATACGAACTTCTCACCTTTCCGGGTCAGCTTTGTCAAAGGGGCGGCGATGGATGAGAAACCCTCAATGAATCGCCGATAATAACCAGCTAACCCAATAAAGCTACGAATCTCCGAAGGGGTCCTGGGAATCTCCCAATCCATAACTGCCTGGACCTTTGCTGGATCAACAGCTACACCAGCGCCGGAGATGACATGCCCGAGGAAATGAACCTCGCGCAACCAAAAATCGCACTTGCTGAATTTTGCATATAGCTTGTGCTCACGAAGAACCTCTAAGACTAACCTCAGATGCTGACGGTGCGTGGCCTCATCCGGAGAGTAGACCAACACATCGTCAATAAACACTACGACAAAGCTATCTAAGTACGGACTAAACACCCGGTTCATGAGATCCATGAACGCTGCAGGGGCGTTGGTCAATCCGAAAGGAAGAACCAAAAACTCATAATGTCCATAACGGGTTCTAAACGCCGTCTTGGACACATCCTCACTCCTAATCCGCAACTGATGATAGCCAGATCGCAAGTCAATCTTGGAAAAGACTGATGCCTCTCGCAACTGGTCAAACAAATCATCAATCCGAGGTAAGGGATACCTGTTCTTCACAGTCACTTGGTTAGCTTCCTATAATCAATGCACAACCGAAGTGACCCGTCTTTCTTTTTGACGAATAATACAGGTGCGCCCCAAGGGGAAACACTAGGGCGAATAAATCCTTATCAAGCAATTCTTGCAATTGCTTCCTCAACTCGGCTAACTCTGCAGGTGCCATCCTATAAGGGGCCTTCGAGATAGGAGAGGTGCCTGGAAGCAACTCTATAGTGAACTCTATCTCTCTATCCGGTGGCAATCCAGACAAGTCATCGGGAAAGACATCTGGAAAATCCTGCACCACATCGATCTCTGCAAGAGTCAGTGACGAACCGCATCGGGTACTAGCATAACGCTGGCAAAATGCGTCACAGCCCTTGTTCACCATGCGCATCGCCTTCATGGCAGAGATAACTAACTTTCCCGCTAAGTTCTTTGGCAAGAGATGAGAGAACTCGTCCTCACCAGGAATGCGGAAGACAATCTTCTTCCTACGACAATCCACTAACGCATAATGCTCCTCTAGCCAATCCAGACCAAAATGCAATCATAGTCCTTCATCTTTAGCAAGAAGAAGCACCCATCTAGGAATCTATCCTCAATGCACACGGGTAACGACGGAATGCACTTCCTAGTCGATACCGTACCGCAGGGGTGTGCACAGACAAAGGGACCTCTAACTCCTCAGACTCTATGCCTGACTCTAGGGCTAACTGCCTAGCGAACCGCTCGGAAATGAACGAGTGAGTAGCACCCGTATCAAACAAAACCCGAGCGTGCACACCGAAAAGCAAAACTGTACCTTCGGTGACATGCTCCGCCTGCTCGGCGTCCTCACGAGCTAATGCAAACACTCGAGCTGGGGCTCGAGGCCTTCCTGGTCTCCCTGTAGCTGGCGCGGCTGCCGCTACTGCTGGTACTGGCGCTCCACGCTGAGCTCCTGCTGAAGTCTTGGGCAGTCCTTGATCTTGTGGTCGCTGCTCCCACACTTTAAGCATCTACCCGTACTAACCAACACTCGGATCCACCATGCGTCTTCCCGCAGTGGGGACACTCCTTCTTCACACCGGGGGAACGTACAGAAGGTACCTGAGAGTTGCTGACTGTCATTGATTTCTGCGGTGTCTGGTACACCATTTTCCTCTTATCCTGCCGCTGGAATGTCGCTGCCGGCCTCTTCTGCGAAGCTTCTTCTCCTCCAGATATTGTTCCATTTCTCCCTCTGTCTGCAGGCTGCGCTGAGGGCCTCGTCTAGCGTGCGGTGGTCAAACGCCACGAGTCTCGTCCGCAGTGATGGTTTGAGACCCATCACGAATTTCTTGGTCTTCCTGCGCTCATTCTCTACGATATGCGGTGCATATTTAGAAAGTTCAGAAAACCTTGCCTCGTATTCCAGGACGGTCATTGATCCTTGCGTCAGGGAAAGGAATTCTTGCTCCATCTTGTCCTGGATGTGCTCTGGGACGAACTTGGCTCGGAAGAGCCTCACGAACGCGTCCCACGCCACAACTACTGCTCCGTCCTCGAAGCGTGTACGCAGTAGGGGACCACCATACATCAGCTCTCTCCTGCAACACACCTTCATAAGCTCTAACTAACAATCCTAACTTAACAACCAACATTCAAGCATGAACTAAAAGCATACCTGTAGCATGTAGGTGGCTAATGTCACCTTATCCTCATCAGGACACCTGATAGCTCGGAAGATTTTCTCTGTCTCCCTTAACCAGCTTTCTGCCATTAATGGATCACTCTCCCTTAAAAGAGGGTGGGGTCATCTCTTGAATCGCTCCATGATGGGAGGTCCACCATGGTCCTGAGCTGGGGCCTGAGCCTGCTACATTACACAACAAGCAGTATACGATAAACACGATATCATGCAATTTAAATAGCATACTTCTTAGTTGTTTTATTAATTTACCTGGGCCAACTGGGCCTGGAGTGCTGCCTGGGTGTGGGCCTGCGTCTGCATGGCTTGCACCAGACCTTGCATGAATACTCCATAGTCCACTGGCGGTGGTGGGGGAAGCACAGGGCCTCGCGGGCTGGGGCCTGTTGCTCGCCTGCTCATCACGCCTCTGCTCGTCGTCGCGAGCTGGCACACCTCCACGTCGTCCACGGGAAGCCATGGCTGTCATAAAATTTCAGCCACCATTAGAGCTAGATTACTACGTTTCTAACCATTTCTTATCTACCTTTCACTTCTTATTAGTGTTTTCTACACATGTGGACATACTTAGCATGCAATGGGGATGATGACTTCGGTATATTCATGTGTAATCTCAACCGGTCGCTCTGATAACAATCTCTGTGACGGCCCTCGTTACAGCGGTACGGTTGTACCAACCACGTCGGTTATAGCGAGTGCTGCCACAGTGGGACATTTACCAAACGATACAAACAGCTGAGATACACGCGAACATACAACAGAGTAGCGGAAGTAAAAGAGAACTATCTCCATTCATCATCATCCACATTTAACATACATGAAGTTTGCAATTGTCAAAAGGAACTAAGAGTTCACATAACTTAAATCGCTGAAATGGAAATACATAATGTCCACATAATACATTCTTTTCATGATAATTCTAATACAACGTTCAAAGTACATACGAAGGATACACAATCACAATGAAACTCCCACTAGCTAATCTCCGCGCTCGGAGTCCGTCTCCACCGTCTCCTCCAACGGTGTCGTGTCACCAACTATACCTGTACGCCGAAGCAAGGAGTGAGTCCAAGGACTCAGCAAGCAACACTATACATGATATTCACGTACAAGTCCTAGTGGTTTCTACATGCACATTTACAATTTTGCAATACAAGCATGCTAGTCAATTCAAGTTTCAACCTAACATGAAAGTTCTACACTTTTATACATAACTCATGCTTTCAGATTTCTTAAAGTAAAATTCACCTCTCACATGGTCTCTATTCAATTTACTCATGAACTCTAATCTTTTAAAGAATCAAACATGAGAGTTATCAACATGGACAATTTTACATACATGAAAGGGGAACACAATTAGCATGGATTCCACATATTCTTAAGCACATACATAACTTTTTTCACATGCTTTAGGTTGCTGAATTCACATGGTTCAATAGCTATAATTCTACACATGAGAGCTATAACGTTGCTTAAAACATATCATATGAACAATCCATTATGCTATTTTGCACACATATTCATTAGTTGCTCCTAACATGGATTCTAAACATTTTTGCACATATAACATGAGAGTAATAACATGCATCTTCTGAATTCACATGGTTTCAGATTTAGTCTCACATGGGTTTCTATAACACATTTACACATCTAGAATTTCATATTCTTCTTTACACTAATTTCCTCTTTTCACATGGTTACACTTCACACATACACGTTCACATTGTCACTTACACATTTACACATGGTCACATACACTTCACACATTTCACATTTATACATTTTAGGTGCCGTGACACATAGTCCAAACCACCAAAGAAGGACGTATACACATTCACATCACATAACACATAGCACATCACATAGGCAATACAGTGATGACTCTTGGCACTGCGCAGACTGGGAGAACACGTCTCCACCCTAACCAGTGGTACTTGTCCACCTCCAGGATTTCCCCCTAATGCCCTTAGGGTCACTTAACACAATGAACTTTCTCAGGGGGACCTTTCCCTGATACGGCTCCACTGCCTTCTCGGAAGCAGTATCACATTGGCACAATTTCACTTTTACACAATTACCGTTTTACACATAGTTTTACACTTGACACTTTTTATCACATTCACTTTCTCACTCACATTAACATCTCTGTTTTTTTTTTCCTAACATGGTACTACAGAATTTCAAGGTTTAACACACAGTAAACACACTAATCATGCTGGGTTTAAACAAAATCAAATCACATTACAATCATATGTGCGAATTATTCACATTTCACATGAAAACACATAACTTTTTATTTACGGGTCCAAATGTCCTGAATTTTTAACCACATGCTGTTTTCGGGTCATGATCACACACTCAAATTTTCAGATTTTTCTGAGCTAAATATAATTTACAGAAAATAAAACACTTAATTGGCATATTATTCACAACTTGAGCTAACATGAGTCTAACACACTTGCAATTAGCCACTTACTGTTTTGCACAGAGACTGCTAATATATGCATGATTTTAGAATACAACATCACCCTAATTCATACATCTCTAAATCAATTACCACAACCATTCCTTTTCATGTTTTATTTTACCGAACCGAACTTATTTACAATTTCTCAAGCATGGATAAATTACTAAGATTTACAAACTCATATGCTGACCCACTATCTTCATGATCAAACCGAAACTGAGGCATTCACATTCATCTAAATCATGAATCATGGATTTCGCAAAATGGTCGGCAAGTCATGCTCACAAGTTTACAAGATATTATCAACCCACATTCACCATCACACCATTCATCCACAACCACAATGCACAATATACATAGAGTATAAGATGTACAATATATCCTCATCGCATAAACATACCGAAATTAATGTATAAGAGGGACAGAACAGCTCACTGTTCTGCTCAGAAGAACTAGACGGCGGTCTCTGGCCGCTGGCTCCGAGTCAGCGGCATGGTCGACGGACGCCAAGGAGGAACTGGGCGTCCAGGGACCTTGCCGTTTACTCAGGTCTGTGCAGAAACACAGACCCGAGCTCTAATTCTTGGGTGAAATGGAGGGTCTAGGACTCGAGGGAAATTCCATAAAAATCACAAAAACCACCTAGACTCATACGGGGACACCATAGATAGGTCACTTGCCTTCTAGAAATTCTTCCAAGGAATTTTAGGGCTCGAAGAAGACCTCCTTGGGCAGTCCCAAGAAGTTGCAGAAGTGCCTCCAAGATCGCCTTCCTCCGGGCTCCTGGGTGATCTCCTCAGCAAAGCAAGACCGGGGAGGCCTTGCCCTTCATATCAGCTATCTCCTTGTCGGGGAAGTCGGCCGGATCAACCTTCAAGGGGTCGGATTTGGGGGTGCCAAGATGGGGTTTTCTCACAGAAGGCTCTAGGGTTTTTCTTCCTCACTTCTCTCCTCTTGCAAGGGTGAAGGGAAAGAGTGGGAGAGCCATTTCGGGTTCAGGGTTAAGGAGAGCCCCTCACCCACTCACCACACTGATTAGACAGCCTGAGAGCCGTTGGGGGTCATCCCCCAATGGGTAGCCTTCCTTGTTCAGAAGCATGCAGCTCTGCTGCGCATGCAGGTCAGAGAAATTAGCGTCCATATCGCTGGACGCCGGAGTTAGTAGTTCTGGCGTCCATGTCTGGACGCTGACACTGGTTCAACGTCCTGGGCTTGACGCCAAGGTATTCGGCCAGAACCCTAAATCATGCAGAAAACCATGCATACCAAACATATATACATGCAATATGTATATGGTATTATATTTATACTACCATCATGCAATACACACATTATTTACCTTAACATAAACACATACACACTTAATTATACTAATTAATACCTACGTAATTATGTACATACATACACAAGCACAATCATGCACACTTAAATACAAATAAAAGCGACGGAAATTCGAGGGCCTTACAATATATATATATATATATATATATATATATATTATATATATATATATATATATATATATATTATATTCTTTCACTCCGACTCTTCAAAAGTCAAAGTATGATTTCACTCTGTCTTTTCTAATGTCGAAGTCCACATCGATTACTATTTTTAAGTTTACATCGATTATTTTTTTTAAAGTCCACATTGATACTATTTTTAGTCGACATCGATTACTGTATAAAATTACATCGATTACAGCTAACTTAAACATCGATTCTCAGTCCACATCGATTACTG
Source organism: Colocasia esculenta (assembly GCA_014218235.1). NCBI lineage: Eukaryota > Viridiplantae > Streptophyta > Magnoliopsida > Alismatales > Araceae > Colocasia > Colocasia esculenta. Next base: position 26,756 of record JACBKR010003122.1, read on the forward strand.
CTTTAAGTCTACAATCGATTACTATTTCAAACATCGATTATGTTCAAACATCGATAGCTTTGACATCGATTACCTTAGACATCGATTCCCTTATAACATCGACTGCATTAGAACATCGATTACACTAAACATCGATTGCTTTTAAAACATCGATTACTTTTTTGGACATTGATTATCTTTAAAACATCGAATACTTTTTTGGACATTGATTATCTTTAAAACATCGATTACTTTTTTTGGACATCGATTTTCTTTAAAACATCGAATACTTTTTTGGACATCAATAATCTTTAAAACATCGATTCTTTTTTGGACATCGATTATATTTAAACACCGACTACTTTTTTGGATATCGATTATCTTTAAAACATCGATTACATTGTTTGGACACCGATTACCGTTAGACATCTATTACCTTAGACATCAACTACCTTAAACATTGATTACCTTGCTTAAACATCGATTACTTTTTTGGACATCGATAACCCTTAGACATCGACTGTCTTGCTTAAACATCAATTACAGTAAACATTGATTGTCTTCATGGATTGTTTTTGAACATCGACTGTGTCTAACATCGATTACTCTTTGAACACCGATTGTGTCTTAACATCGATTATTTGAGTATCGACTGTGTCTTAACTCGATTACTCTGTGAACATCGATTGTGTCTTAACTCGATTACTTTTTGAGCATGGACTGTGTCTTAACATTGATTGACATTATATCATCCATTGCTATTTAGATATATTACTTCAAATACCTTGATAATTATCTACGCAATAACCTTACTGATTGTGGTTGAAATTATAATGATTGCCCTTATGATTAATCTTTGTTATGAACATAACCTAGCACGCAGTATTTTCAAATCATTTTAAAGATGTCCAGTTCAAATTTCCCGCTACCTGTTACAAGAGCTTTCAAGGATATCTTATTACAATATGACTTTTTGACTAACTACTATTTTCATGGTAAGTCTTCTAATACTTTATGTGTGAACAGAAAAGAACATATCTGTCTTTGGCTTACTTAGTCACGGGACTCAGCTCCCTTGCAGAAAGCGCTTTATGGTTTGCCGTTCTTATAACAAGTCTTCTTGTGATTTATATGGTGACAGAATGGACATTTCTATTATGTATAACACCTTTTTGTTTGTTGACTGAAGATCTCTCTCTTAGCATTTAATGCCTGCAGATTTTCGGTAGTCACATGTTTCTACTAAGACTTGCTGCGACTGCATGGAAACAAGCACCAAGAAATAAGAGACAATGGACACTTCAACAGATACTTCAATAGACACATATGACGAAAGCTGAAATGCTTATAAGAAGACGATGGTTGTGAAGAATAAACAAGCACATACAAGCAATACATGCAGATACACACAAGCTTTCACAACCACCATTGAGAGCAGTGCACCTTCACTCTAAGTCGATCTGCTCCAAGCTCTCCTGAAGCCCTCACTTATTTTCATAAGAGCCAGTTGTTCAGGGAGGATAGCTTCAAAGTCTATATTCTTCCTCTCTCAATTCGTGCGATCAAGCAAAGCTTGTTGTATAAGCTTGATCTCGGGGCCATCCCTTCAACTCTTCTTTAAGAGTGTTCCTCTTCTTGTGAGAAGAGAAGACCTGCTGTGAGTAGGTGGTTTTGTTCCACTTGCTGAAGGGAAAACCTATTGCTACAAGTGGTTGTATTGCCTCTTCGTGGGTTGAAGAGAAGGCTAGCGAGGGCTGGATGTGTAAGCGTCCTTGAGGGAGATTGTACCCTTGGTTAGTGAAATCCCATGTAGTTTTGGGGACTGAATGTAGGACTCCTAGTGATAGGAGGTCTGAACTAGGATAAAATCCTTGTGCATTTTTGTGTGAATTTTTTATCTTACTTCTGCTGCTCACTACTTCTAACATGCACTTACTGTGTTTCTGTCTGAAGTTGTTTTAAGCAGGAAATTTTAAGATACTCTTGAAGCAACCCATTCACCCTCCTTTGGGCTTGCAACCTAGTCAACAAGTGGTATCAGAGCCAAGTCTCTTCGAGTAAGTAGATCTCACAATCTGAAGAGCAAAGATAAATGGCAAGCAAGGCTACGTAGAGGGACAATCTGTCAACAGGCCTCCACTGTTCGATGGAGAAGATTATAACTATTGGAAGACAAGAATGGAGTTCTTCAAGGTCTTAACTTTCAACTATGGACGATAATAGAAGATGGAGACAAAGAAAAGTGGACAAATGAGACATGAAAAAGATTTCTCAAAATAGCAAGGCCAAAAGCATATTATGTTGTTCACTAAGCAAGAAGGAGTTCTACACAATACTTGCATGCAAGTCGGCCAAACAAATGTGTGATAAGTTGAAACTCACCCACGAAGGGACTGACAAGGTAAGAGAAAACTATAGTAGATATTGGTAGCACAATATGAAAAGTTTCAAATGCATTCTAGAGAATCTATCTCCCAGGTGTACAGTCGTTTCACCAATATCACAAATGGCCTGGCTGGGCTTGGAAAAACGTATGAGATAGAAGATATGGTAAGAAAAATACTTAGATCTTTACCACTTTGTGGACTCCCAAGGTTACAACGATAGAAGAAGCAAATGATCTTATGGATATGTCTCTCGAAAAACTCATTAGGTCTCTAATGTTCATGAGATAAATATGGAGAGTTAGGAGAATCCTCAACCAAGAAAAATGTAGCAATGCTCTGAAAGCAACATAAAAAACTTCTGAAAGTGATTCAAAGATGAAGAAATGAAGTAGACAGTGAAGAAGAAGCTCTCATATCAAGACGTCTGCAAAGAAAATTGGCCAGGAAGAAGCATTAGCCAAGAAAAAGAGATTTCAAGAAAAGCAACGATTTTAAAAGGATCGAGCCTATTTGCTATGAATGCAAGCAGCACGGGCACTTGAAGATAAACTGTCCAAGCTAAAGAAAAATGAACATAAGAAGAAAGAGCCATCTAGAAAATACAAGAAGAAGGCTATGATAGCTAGCTGAAGCAATGAAGATAGCTCATCTGAAGACTCAAGCTCAGATGAACAACAACAAGAGAGGGCTCATCTTACTTTTATGGCAAATCTTGACGATAAGGTAAATTCTGACACTCTTTTGATCATTTTTAGATTCTGATGATGACAATCTAGAAGATGCTTTAATGAATTATATGGAAAATATAAAGATGTATGTGAACATTTAAAATCCATCAAGAAAATTTCTCGTTTCTTGAAATAACAAACTCATAGTTAAAATCTAAATGGAACAACTAGAAAAACAAATACAAGAACTAAATGAAGAAATGAGCTGTTGTGTGAAGATGTAAGAACTAAAAATGACAAAATATTAAGTTTAGAAACCAAGAAACTATAATTAAGTCAAAATAGGAAATGGAAATATTAACAAAAATAATGATATTTAAAAGCTACTATCGAAAAATTGACTAATGGAAGATCTTCATAATACTAAAAGGTGCAAGAAGATCAGGTAGGAAGAAATATGGAATTGGTTATAAACCACCAGAAAATGAAGAAATAATTATATATATTTTATTTTTAATAAAACTGGTCACAGAGGCTCGGCGGGAGAGTGCACCCTCCCCCAGTGGGGGAGAATGGACCCACTCCACCAGCATAAAACTCTGGGCCAAAATATTTATATGAAGAACAAGGTACAAAAGTAAGGGGGCATACCCCCATTAGATCAGTCAACATTCATAAGACCCGATCTATCAATAAGTAAGGCCCCTTACAAGCGTGAGGAAGGCTATGCACACCCCAAAAAACTGATTACGCATAGAAACAATAGCATGGTTAGAAAGCTGATCTGCCACCTAGTTAGTCTCTCGGAAAACATCAGAGATAACACTGAAATCCTCTTGCAACAAGTCCCTGACAACTCGCCACCATCTATGGATGTGTGCCAAGTAATGCATCTACTCTGCTAGAGAGAGTTGACAAGGGATAACGAA
>JACBKR010003123.1:0-36243 GCA_014218235.1 Colocasia esculenta
CTATATGAATAAATGAATTATTTATCATGGGGACAGTTTGGTCATCAATCTCCCCCTTTTTTGATGATGACAAATATACTAAACATCATACAAAATTAACATGTTTTTTCAGAATGACTTTTTTTGCTCCCCCATTTTGTCGTTAAGCAAAAAGATAGGCTGTAAGACAAGAGGAGAGAGATCCTTGTATTAATTGGTGAGAAAGATAGTACAAGGGAGATAACAAGGAGCATGCTGTGAGATGACAGCCCATGCCTTGATCTCAAGGTCTTCAACGTCTGTTGGAAAACCCCAGAAGCAACTGAGAAATGGGACCCGGAGGGGGTGGCCCTTTGAATGTACAGAGTCCGTTGCTGATCCAAGAACTCTGCATACTGATCTGGATCCAGGATGAATCTGAAGTAAGTGCTTTTTCCGAAGCTGGCACGATGGAGAAATCTATCCAAGGAGATTGGATAGAAGATCTTCTGATCTATCAGATCCTGCTTCAGAGCATAGAAAGCTATATATCTAGCTGCCCACTGAACATAGATCTCTTGAATAGGATTTATGGAGTTGAGATCCATGAGGCTTCGGCTGAGAGAGAGGCTTATCTTGATGAAACAAGGAACTGTGTGATGGCCTCTAACTGAAGATTGGTTTCCTTGTAGATGATTGCCCCATAAGGGGGGAGTAAGCTTTCACACTCAGAAATGAGTGGAGCCAAAACCTGAGAGGAGATGCGGCCAGAGTGGTATTCTCTGAAGATAAACCGCAGGAAGAGGGCATTTGCTCTGCTTGGCTGACATTCTACCCATCTGCTTAGCAACCTATCAAATGCATGGGATCCTGCATCTGAATCAAACACTAGGGAGTGCAGCTTTGGCAGAAGGACTAGAGAGTCAACTCGGATATCAGCAAAATTCACTGTGAGGGAATATTCACTGGACGTTCTGATCTTAACATCACTATAGCTGAGTGGAATTGAGAGAACTGAACTTCTGGCATTTATTCAAGAAGCAAAGTCACTGTACTGCTGGAAGCTTTTGGCAATTCTGATCTCTTTCAAGATGAAAGGACCCCACAAGTTCTTATGCTTGAGAAAGAACCACTCAGAAAGTGAGAGAGTGAGCTCCATGGGTAATAGATTCTGCCCTGGCAGTCAAATACTTGCTGTATTGAGCTTTGTTGCCCTTGACATTGGCCCACTGATCTTCAGTCTTGAACTCAGTCCCTCAAGGATTTTGGATTTTTGAGAGAGGGATAACTGGGTAAGAGGAAGAACAATATTTAGGTGCTCAGAAAGGTTGAGGAAGGGAATACCATAAATGGTGGAGAGGATGCACTTTTGAATATATTCTTATAAAGGAATCTTCTGTGAGGTTCAAGGGTAAGAGAGTACCAAAGAGGAGGAAATAGTGAGGAGGAGATGCTAACTGAGGATGAGTTTCCTCTTTTTCTTGGCAGGACTGGGAGGATCAGTCCTGTGGATATGAGTGGCGGTGAAGAAATGGTGGAAAGGGTATTTCTCTCAAAGTCATCCGGCAGATTTGTGTCAAAGACACCAAGTAGAGGAGGTTTGTCCGAGTGAAAGTAACAGAGGAGGAGGTAGGAGGATAGAAGAGGTGTTTGGGATGAAGGAAAGGTGGGTGAACTTGAATGGGTTGAGTGAGAGGTGATGAGGGTGAAAATGATGATGGTCCTGAGGTGTGAGAGGAGTAGGAGAGAAAGAAGGTTGAGATGTAGAGAGAGAGGAAGATGGTTTGTGCGAGGCACAGGGTGTTTTATGGTTGGTGGTGCAGGGAGCTGTAGAAGGAGATGAAGTGAGGAGAGGGTTGGAGTTGCAAGATTAGAAGTTCATGGGCCTTAGCTGCTGACATGGGCTTTTTCCCTTTGGCTTGATCTTCTCTGACTGCAGATGATGGTCCTGCTGACCCCTGAAGCTGATGGCCCTCTGGCCCTGAAGCTGGAGGCCCTGGTGGCCTGACATCTGCGGATCTGCTCTGAGTAGCTCCCAGAGAAACTCCACTAGACCTTGAAGGAGCTGCTAGCAAAGACTTGATATCAGCATTTCTTTATTGAACCACTCATTGCATTTCGGATTGAAGATAAGTCTGAGGAGGTTGAGGCTTGACTAGCAGCAATGCCTTGAATACTTGTCTGAACTGATGACAAGATATCTCCCTGAGCCTTTAGTATATGCCATAATTGGCTTCAGATTTACCTTTCTATGGCCCTTTCTTGGCCTTCTGAAAACATTCTCTTCTGCTTCCCTTGCTGAGTGACAGTCTCCTCAAGATTAATATTGCTTGCACTTGGGCCTTCACTAACAGGAACACTAGCAGAGGTGGAATTTCCTCAATGCCCACTTGCTCCCCTTGAATAGGAGCAGGAGTTCAACACTTTCTTGCTCCCCCTGGGCAGGAGCATCCTTCAAAACAACTTTTTCAAAGTGCCTTCTGCCACGGATTCAGACACTTCAGTTCAATGATTTTGCTCCCCTTGGCTAGGAGCTTCTTCCATGACCACATCTTGTTGAGTACCTGCTTGTATCTCAACATTAGCAATTAGTTCAGACTGAATTTTGTATGGCCTGGTGCCATAACTTTCTTCTTCAACACGTCCACCTTCTTTAGAAGTAGCTGAGGTGGAGGAATGGAATCCAATACCTCTCTAAAATAGAGGCGACTAGGTGGTAGGCAAAGAGTCTGCCACACTAGCTGCGCCTCTTCCATCTGAACTTCTGGAGAATGAGAGTCAATCTCCACAACTGGTGATTCTGAACTTCTGGCTGGCTTCCACAACTGGTACTGCTGCTGCTTGTACTACTGCTGCTGCTTGCTCTGCTAGCTCTGCTGCTCTGCTGGTGCTGCTTGCTCTACGCTGCTTTCTGCTGGTGCTGCTTCTTCTGGACTTCTGGGATGTCTTCAATAATCGCTTCTCCTCCTGCCACAGAGGTCTTTGTCCAAAATCCATCTTGCATGAAAACCACTTTTTCTTTAAATTTCTGGACCTTATAGACTGGCCCATCTTCTCTACTACAGCTCCAGACACATCTACTCCGAAATGCTTTGAAATCTTGGTGAGTATTGGCATAAGGCAAGGAAACATTCAGTTGCTCTCTGTTTCCCAGATTTGAGTACTGGCAAACTTCATTTCTCTCAATCATAACTGCGGCCAAGTTGATCTCCTTGTTCTGGATTGCCCAGAACATTATGTCCGAGTCTGCCCTAGTGCATGAAGAAAACGTAGCACTACGAGGTACTATAATTTGGCAGACAATAAGTGAAGCAACCGATTAAATGCGGACATCTGATTAATATCTAGCTTTCCTCTTTCAGCTTAAACCCTGGACCAATGATTCCGAGACCCTTTACTTCATCATTCACAGAGTGAATGCCACTATAACCCGGAGGTCTTTACTCCAAACAACTCATGCAATAGCTCATGGTTTATCTTGATTTGGATACCCCTGACAGAGGAGACAAGGGACCCATCTGCCTCTGACTTCAAACAAATGAAAAAGGCTTTCACCAGGTCCGGATAGCTTACCTCGTTAAAAGTAGCAACATCCATCCACTGCATTCTTCTCAAAGCTTCGACTAGACTTGGACATGCCACTCTTCTCAAGGTTCTGAACATCCACTGCCTTATTTCCGCAGATCTTCGTCTTCACGAAGGTAAACCTTTCTTGCTCCTTTGGGACAGAAACTCAGCACTGTAGCCCCCTACGCTTCCGGAGATCATCAGAGCGGCCATAGTAGAGGAGAAGGTTCTGGAGGAGGAGGAGATGGAAGAGATGGAACTTTCGAGGGATTCTTCGCAGGAAGAAGAGAAAGCTTCGAAAGTTGCAGAGTCGATCCCAAAATCTTAGGGCATCGGCTTTGGTGAACAGATAAAATAAAAGGGTAAAGGTAGAAGACAAGTCGTTCTCAGAACGATTTGAATAAATTATATTACTTTACACCGAAAAGTGGAGCGCCAAAGGCGGTAAAGCCAGAAAGCGACAAAAACCGTTTGACGGGTCATCAAACAACTTTCAACACAATAGCGGTCAAGGAATGTAGATAACTACGAGTTTTGTTGCTATATCTTTATGAGGGAGAATTCCCAATTGCTATCTCCCAATTTTATGCCCTTGACCTTTGATCTAAAAAGAAATTTCTAAATTACCACTAGCTACATGGTCTCGAATAAATGATATCTTACCTCAATGTGCTTAGTCCTTGAGTGTTGTACTGGATTTTTGGTGAGGTTGAGGGTGCACTTGTATTATCACACAATAGTGGAATTGATTTGATATGAATTCTGAAATCCTCAAGTTGTTGCTTTATCCAAAGAAGTTGTGTACAGCAATTTCAGCAGCAACATATTCTGCCTCAGCTGTTGATAAGGCTACTGAATTTTGTTTCTTGGATGACCATGATATTAAACATCCTGCAAGAAACTGACAAACACCCACTGGTGCTTTTTCTATCTACTTTGCATCCAGCATAATCAGCATCTGAATATCCTACTAATTCTATTTCACAAGATCTAGGATACCAGAGACCTAATCATGAGTTCTAGCCAGATATCTAAATATTCTTTTTACTGAAATTAAATGAGACTCTCTAGGGTCTGCCTGATATCTAGCACACATGCATACACTAAACAAAATGTCTGGTCTACGCAGTTAGTAAAGTAATGACCCTATCATACCTCGATAATCTTTTGATCTACCTTTTTACCTTTTTGATCACAGTCCATCTGGTTGATGTGCTCATTGGAGTTGATAAGGCTTTGTATCTTCAAATCCAAATTTCTTTAACAGCTCTTTGGTGTACTTGGCTTGACAGATATGAGTGCCATCCTTCCTTGCTTGATTTGCAATCCAAGGAAGTAGCTTAGCCCCCCATCAAGCTCATTTCGAATTCTCCCTGCATAAGCTTTTCAAAGTACTTGCAAAGAGATTCATCAGTAGATCTAAAAATAATATCACTACATATATTTGCACAAGAAGTATATGTTAACCTTAGATTTTATAAATAATGTACTATCTACTTTACCTCTAGTGAAACCATGATCTAATAAGAAAGTACTGAGCCTTTCATACCAGGCTCTAGGTGCTTGCTTTAAACCATATAAAGCCTTATGCAGTTTAAATACATGATTTGGAAATCGGTATCATCAAAACCTAGAGGTTGTTCAACATAAACTTCCTCCTTGATAAAACATTTAAAAAGGCTGATTTGACATCCATTTGAAATAGTTTTAAATCAAATGCAGATGCATAAGCAAGTAAAATCCTAATAGCCTCAAGTCTAGCTACAGGTGCATAGGTTTCATCGAATCTATGCCTTCCTCTTGGGAGTAGCCTTGAGCTACCAGTCTGGCCTTGTTCCTTAAGATTATTCCAGACTCATCCAGTTTATTTCTGAACACCCACTTGGTGCCAATAACTGAATGATTGGATGGTCTGGGAACAAGTGACCATACTGGGTTCTCTTGAACTGATTTAGTTCATCTTGCATGGCTAATATCCAAGATTCATCAGATAAAGCTTCATTGACTGTCTTAGGCTCTATTTGTGAAACAAAGGCTAAATAATCACAAGAATTACATTACCTCTTGTTCTTACCCCTACAGATGGATCACCAATAATGTTTTCAGGAGGGTGATCTTTCTGATGTCTCCATTCTTTGGAAGATTTTCATGTTGAATTTCAGTTTGCTGCAGTTCTTCCAGAGGAGGATCTTCCTTGTCCTTAATTGAGGTATTCTCTAATTTTTCAGACAAGTCATCTGCATCATCAATGTCACTAATTTCTTCCTTTTTCAAGGAAGGGTTAGATTCATCAAAAATAACATGTACAGATTGTTCAATTATAAGGAACGTTTATTGAAAACTCTATAACCTTTGGGTTTAGAAGAGTACCCCATAAAGATGCCTTCATCTGATTTGGCATCCAATTTACCAATGTCCCTTTTTCCATTGTTGTGGATGAAGCAAGGACATCAAATATTCTGAAATGGCTGATCTTTGGTTTCTTTCCTTTGTAGAGTTCATAAGCAGTCTTCTTCAGAATCGGCCTGATCATCACTCTATTAATGATATAACATGCAGTGTTGATGGCTTCGGCCCAGAAGTATCTTGGCAAAATATTCTGATAACATGGTTCTTGCCATATCAAAAGAGTTCTGTTTTTCCTCTCAGCAATTCCATTCTGTTGAGGTGTCCTTGGGGCTGAGAAGTTGTGCTCAATTCCTTGATCATCACAGAACTTTGTAAACTTTTCATTCTGAAACTCACCACTATGATCTGATCGGATAGAGACATTGTGAACTTCTGATCTTTCTGAACTTTTTACTGAAGCTGACAAAATTTCAAATGTGTCATCTTTGTGCTCTAGAAAAGGACCCAAGTGAATCTTGAATAATCATCAACTATTACAAATCCAAATTCTTTCCTCCTAGACTGGTAGTCCTCATTGGCCCAAATAGATCCATATGAAGTAGTTCTAAGGGCTTTGATGTGGTTACTACAGTCTTTGATTTGAAAGAGCTCTTGGTGTGCTTTCTCTTTGCACAAGGTTTGCAAATGCTATCCAATCTAGAATTGACCTTTGGCAGTCCTTCCACTAGCTTTCTCTTTCTGAGCTTGTTCAAACCGTCCAAGCTGCAGTGACCCAATTTCTGTGCCACAGCTCTGTTGATTGATCTTTGCTGGCTGCAACAGACATCTTGATTCTTGAGTTTCGAGATAGAGAACATACAAGTTTCTTTCTCTGTAGGCTTCAATATGACTGCACCATCCTTTAATATACTGCACTTTGATTCTTGGAACTGAATCTGATGGCCTTTGTCTACAACGGCTGATGCTGATGAGGTTGTGCTTTAATCCTTTGACCAACATTACGTCTTCAATAACTGATTTTCCTTTGATGTTCACGGACCACTTCCTATCACAGTGCCTTTCCATTATCTCCATAGGTGACTGTACCTTCTTCAGCTTTGAGATCAACGAAAATTCTTGTTGCGCCTGTGCCTTGAGCATCCACTGTCCAAGTACCATTTGGATGCTCTTGAATTTCCCTGAAATTTAAACACTAGGTTTAGGTACCCAAGTTCTTTTGGGTCCTGATGGGTTAGTATCATTGATTTTTCCTTTATTATCCACTTTTTGTTCTTGTTAGGACAGGTTGCTTTGTTATGTCCTAGTTTGTTACAATGAGTACAGCAGGTGTTCTAGTTACTCTTTCAACTGGATTGTATTTAAATTTTATGTTCTTTATTCTTTTCGGATATAAATTCAGGAGTTGGATAAGTGTTAGGAAAGACTTTTGTTTCTTCATTTTCCGAGGGAGTATAACCAAAGCCATGTTTCTTCTTGGTTGATCTTTTAGCTCCACTTCATTAGAGAGGTTTATTATTTGTATTGTTTATGGTGCTTGTTAAATGTTCATTTCTTTATTTAATCTTTCTATTTCTGTTTTAAGTCCACTTAAGTCTTCTTGTTTTCTAAATGAATTATTTTCTTATTTTTCTCTTTTAAATCTTCACATAATATTCATCCTTCTTTTATGTTCAGTTATTTGTTTTTAAGTTCTTCATTTTCGGTTTTAGATCTGAGTTTGTATTTTCTAAACAGATTAATTCTTCTTACTAATTTTAAGTAATTTAGATACTTCTTTATATTTTCATAGAGTTCATTAAAAGCACTTTCTAAGTTATCAGAATCTGAATCATTGCATGAATCAAAAGAAGAGTCAGAAGTTACCTTATTTCGGTATGGCCATGAGGGCCAAGTTTGCTTCTTCACCTTCACTGCTCGAGCTTGACTCACTATCTGAGTCACTGCTGTTCTCCCAAGCAGCTGTCATTGCTTTTTCTTATACTTCTTGAATCTTCTGAAGTTGTCCTCTTCTTATGATCATCTTTTTGAGCATTGGACAATCTGCCTTGATGTGTCCAGGCTTCTTGCATTCATAGCATATTACTTCTCCTTTCTTTGGATCCTTTACTTCTGGTTTTCTGAAGTCTTTGTTCTTCTTGAAAAATCTATTTCTTCTTCTTTGCTAATATTCTCTGAAGTCTTCGAGACAGCATGGCTTCTTCATCATCACTGTCTTTGCTACCTTCACTGTTATCCAAAGATTCTTCTGATATCTCATCATTCGCTTTGAGAGCATTTGATTGCTTCCTTCTGCTGGAGGATTCTCCTAATCTCTCCATATTTATCTCATGAGCCATGAGAGATCCTATTAGCTTTTCCAATGACATTAATTTCAGATCATTGGCTTCCTCAATGGCTGTTACTTTTGGAGTCCATGAGGATGGCAGAGATCTAAGTATCTTCCTGACCATGTCTGGTACACCATAGACTTTACCTAATCTAGCTAATCCATTTATGATATCTGTGAATCTGCTAAACATCTGAGTTATGGATTCACTTGACTGCATCTGGAACCTTTCATATTGGGCTACAAGAATATCGATTCTTGTCTCCTTTACTTTGTCTGTCCCTTCATAAGTGATCCTGAGCTTTTCCCACATTTCCATTGCGGATTTGCAGGCTGAAACTCTGTTGAATTCTTTCTTGCTGAGGGCACAGCAAAGGAGCTCTTGGCTTTGCAGTTTAGGGATATTCTTCTTCTGTCGTCATCTGTCCACTGAGCCTTAGCATTTGTGACTAGAGATCACCTTCTTCTACAATGGACCATATTGTATAATCGTGCCTTGTAGAAAGTACTCCATTCTTGTCTTCCAATAGGTGTAATCTTCTCCATCGAACAAGGGAGGCCTGTTGTTGACTGACTGACCTTCGAAGTTGCTTTGGGCTGCCATTGATCTTTGCTCTTCAGATCGTTGGATCTTCTTATTTGTCGAAGAGACGGGCTTTGATACCACTTGTTGCCCAGCTAGCTAGCCCAGAGGGGGGGGTGAATGGGTTATTAAAATTTGATCTTTGATTAAAACCTGTTCACTAAAAAGATTACACAACAGCTTTAAACAGAAGTTAGAGTTAGAGGAAAAAGATAGCAAACACACAAAGACACACCACACGACACAAGGATTTTATCCTGGTTCGGAATCCTCTCCACAGGAGACCCTACGTCAGTCCTGAGCAATGCCTCAGGATTTCACTATTAGGGTACTATCCCCTCACGGATCCTTACAACCAGCCTCAACTGGTCTTCCTTCAACCTGAAGGGAAAAACAACCACCTGGATACCACCAGGTCTTCCTTGTCCAGAAGGGTACAAAACCACAGAAACAAAGTTTAAGAACAAGCTTCAGACACTAGCTTAATCAGCTGCAGCTGAAGCGAAAAGCCTCGAGAGAGAAATAGAATTTGACACTGGTTTCTCTCCAAAGACTACACAGGCTCTCACAAGAAATTGTTGTTTGAATACTGAGATCTAAAGAGCTAAGAGGGACAATTAGAATGGACGCTTCGCTCTTCTTGGAACTCAGAAGACTAGAAGAATTGTGTTGCTTGCTTTCTGTGTGTCACTCTTCTTTTCTCAGTCTTGAGTCTCGTATTTAAGTCTTTCTTGAAATTTGATGTTAAGAGAACCGTTGTCTGTCATCCAGGTGTATGTTAGACTGGTCACCAGGAAGCTTCTGATCTTCAGTCTTTTATCCTTTAGTACACGCCAAAGAAAATGTTTTAGAATCTTGTATCTTGTATCCAACGTTGTACAGATGAGTCTTGTCAGATATCTGCGAGCATATCAACAATAAATAGAGGACAGCTAGGACTGCCGTCGATTGTTAGTGTAGATGGAAAGTATTGCATATATAGCAAAGCTCCCTTCTGTCTAAAAAGTACGTAGACAGAGTAGCATAAAAATGGAAGATTGTCTGCATGCATGGGAGATACGATCAGAGAGCATTTAATGCGTAATAGTCAAAAAACGGGATATGACTTTGACTTTTCAACGCTATTAAAAAGATTTTATTGATACAGTAAGAAAGTTGATATGAACACTCCCGATGATTATGAAATCGTTATGGGAACTAAAGAAATCGTTACAGTATCAAGTCGTTAGAGTTTCAAAGAAATCGTTACGAGAACTGAAGAAATCGTTACAGCTATCAAGTCGTTACGAGTTTCAAAGAATCGTTACGAGAACTGAAGAAATCGTTACAGCTATCAGCGTTACGAGTTCAAAGAAATCGTTACAGAATCTTACAAATCGTGCACAAGACAAATCGTTATGAGATCTGAAGAAATCGTTACGCCTTAGAAAGTCGTTGCGAGTTCTAAAGAAATCGTTACGAGGTCTAAAGAAATCGTTACGGCTAAAGAGTCGTTGCGAGTTCTAAAGAAATCGTTACGAGGTCTAAAGAAATCGTACGGCTAAAGAGTCGTTGCGAGTTCTAAAGAAATCGTTACGAGGTCTAAAGAAACGTTACGGCTAAGAGTCGTTGTGATTTCTAAAGAAATCGTTACGAGGTCAAGAAATCGTTACAGCTAAGGAGTCGTTGCGAGTTCTAAAGAAATCGTTACGAGGTCTAAAGAAATCGTTACGGCTAAAGAGTCGTTGCGAGTTCTAAAGAATCATTACGAGGTCTAAAGAATCGTTACGGCTAAGAGTCGTTGCGAGTTCTAAAGAAATCGTTACGAGGTCTAAAGAAATCGTTACGGCTAAGGAGTCGTTGCGAGTTCTAAAGAAATCGTTACGAGGTAAAGAAAAAAAGGGTCTAAAGAAATGTTTCGTTACGGCTAAAGAGGTGTTCGAGGTCTAAAGAAATCGTTACGAGGTCTAAAGAAATCGTTACGGCTAAAGAGTCGTTGCGAGTTCTAAGAAATCGTTACGATATCGATTTGTTTTGAACTTTTCGGTCAGAGAGGAAATCGTTCTGCTTATCAAAGAAGTCGATACAAAGACTGGACAGAATGTGAGATGAGACTTACCTGATTGTCTTGAACTTTCATTTTTTTTATTTCCTATTCTCAAAGCTCAAGTAATTCATTAGTACTATTTTGTTAATATCAAAAATTAATATATGAATAAATGAATTATTTATCATGGGGACAGTTTGGTCATCAATATAGACCTAACAACACCATGCTAATATATGGTCTCTGGGATAATAGATAGATGAGGGACTACAGGTACACGGTAACTGTGGGCAGACAGGTCCAATGGATTTGATCACTCTATCGTCTGGGGATTATGGCATAGTGGCCTAGTAGGTTCATAATCCATGAGTGAGTGAATTATATGGAGATAATAATCACTAAGTCAGAAGGAGTTTTAACGAGTTACAACTCACGGCCAGCTCGATATTGGGCCTAGAGGGTCACACACAAAAGGTGGATAACGCGATGAATAGAGGATTGGATAAAAGTTATCCAATAAGCCTTATTTAACCATATGGACCTATTGGGTAAGACCCAATAAGCCTTGATAAGGATCCATTAGGGAGCATACCAGGATCATGCCACCTCACCCCTTCTGGAAGGAGGACACCTCATCATCATTAACCATCATACATGATGAGGTGTCCCTGCGAGGTGCCCTTGTCATGATTACATGACGAGGTGTCCTTGCAAGGTGTCCTCTTGTCATCATGACATGGTGAGGTGTCCCTGCGAGGTGTCTCTTGTCATGATTACATGACGAGGTGTCCTTGCAAGGTGTCCCTCTTGTCATCATGACATGGTGAGTGTCCCTGCGAGGTGTCCCTTGTCATGATTACATGACGAGGTGTCCCTGCAAGGTGTCCCTTGTCATCATGACATGATGAGGTGTCCTGATGAGGTTTCCTTTAGGCTCTCTATAAATAGAAGGGGTTCTCTTTGAAGTTCATGGGCTAGAGCTTGAAGAAGAGAAACCACCCACTTCATCCCCCCTTCCCGTCTCTCCATCCTGTGCTCTCCCTAGGCAAGAGGAGAACTTGGAGGCCGAGCCCTCTTTTGTTGCTGCTACTTGCTGCTGTTGGCCGCTGTGTGGCGTTGCACGACTAGGAGGAGTGGCACCACCGGTGTAGAGGGGTCATCGTCATCGCCAATCATCCACTGTGTGGATACCGCTAGAGGGGTCTCGCGAGAGCTCCTCAAACAAGGACTAGTTCTGCGCTTCAGGGGATATACGATCTCCCTAGGTGAGATTGTCTCACGCCTTATTTGATGTATGTTTACATGCACCGTACATCATAGCCCGATCAAGTACATAGATGGAAATCGATTTTTTGTTTTACTTCCGCTGCGTATGTGATGCCCAAGTCGATTTCCAACAGTGGTATCAGAGCCAAGGTTAGGCTATGATGTTCGGTTTTGATATTTGATCAATTCAGATCGATTAAGAGTTAATCCATGTATTAGATTAAGAGTTAATCTAATAGTTTTATTAGTTAAAGTGTTTAATTAATTTCTAGTAGCTTATATATATGCATGTGATGTATATTGTGGGTGGATGATCAGGACCTATGTGTGGATGGGAGTCATTGGGGTCTACGAGCCCCCTTCTCTTTCTCATTAAAATCGTTGTGTATTTCTACCTCTCCCAATGGTGTAATTCCCTTGATATGATCAAGGTTTCTTAATTGATTAAATGTACATTTTGGGCCTGCATGTCTATAGTCATTGTAATTGTTGTAATTATTTGAAATCACTCTCGGAGGCACGGTGAAGCATGGAATCACGACGGAGCTAATGACGAAGAGGAGGATGAAAACCGTGCATGGGATGCGTTGGGAACACACATAGGGCTTAGTGATCAAGTCTTTTGGCTGGCTTGATCACGCTAGAATTTGGTCCATGATCATCTGGTGTGGTTATTTATATATATGATTTATATCATTTCCGCACCTACTAGGTACATATTTGCATGTGATGTAAGTATATGCTAAATATATGTGTGGGATGTGTATTATTTAGCTATGAGACCACTCAAATAAAATAAAAACCCTCTGCTTTTAATATATTAAGTTGGCAAGCATGTAGCAATAAGATTGACTCACATGGCCTTCCATCATATAGGGCAGACGTATTTTCTTGATATAGAGTGGGTTGGCGGAGTCACTCTGGGCTCACCTATATTGGATTTGATATCTGGCCTACGACATGGAGATGTTACCGGTGACTTGAGGACAGGGTATGTTTGGCCGATCCCTCAGGAACATATCACCGAATCAAACTCATCTAGTAATGATGGTGTTGACTTAACCAAATATCATGGTTGGCGGAGTCCCTCTGGGCCATGGTAATTTGGAGGCCAAATTATGACGGGAATCACAAGAGTTGTGATTGACAAGAGTTGCCTACCATTTGGGCTTGGTATGATTGGTCGAGTCCCTCGAGTCATGCCAAGATGCCAAATTGGATCTCGATCCTTACTAGGAGTTTGCCGGAAACTTCCAATTCACATGCTAGAGGGTGTCCTGTGTCTTGCGAGAAAATAGTGGATAAAATGAGATAAAATCCATGTCTTAATTTTCTACAAATCCAAAAGTCTGCATGTTGTTCATTTCTGCTACATCTTTATTTTTCAGAAAAATGTCGCTTGTAAACCCACTCCGTAGCAATTAGATGTCAATCATCTCTGGTCCTAACTACACTGATTGGCTTCGGAACCTGAGAAATGTTCTTACGGCACAAAAATGGTATGTCTCGATGAGATCGTGGCCGAGCCAGTGGAAGGGACTAGTGAGGAAGTTATTTCTCACTATAAGAAGTATATAAGGAAGACTCGGTCTTGCTCATTGTTATATGTTAGCCTCTATGACTCGCGAGCTGCAAAGACAGCATGAAAAGATGGATGCTCAATCCTCATGCTGCATCTTCGCACCTTGTTTGAGGAGCAAGACGGACTAAGATACGAGATCAAGAGTCTGTTCTGGATGAGGATGACAGAAGGGGCATCGGTTTAGAACCATGTCCTGAAGATGATTGAGTGGATCGAGAAGCTCACAGGTCTAGGACTTGTCCTCGAGGATGACTAGGTGTGGATCTAATACTTCAATCCCTTCCAGATTCCTTTTCATCGTTCATTATGAATTTCAATATGAACAAGATAGTGGCAACCTTGCCTGAGCTCCTTAATGTTGAGGGAAGCTGAGGGTTCCATTAAGAAGGAGAAGCCAGTTCTCCATGTTGATGAGATCAACAAGAGAGAGGCATGGAAGACCTTAAAAGGGCAAAAGCAAAGGCAATAAAGCGGGCAAGGCAAAGGTTGCCAAGAAAGACCTGACCAAGGATAAAGGAAAGTGCTTCCACTGTGGCAAGATGGGCATTGGAGAGGAACTGCAAGGAATATCTTGCAGAAAAGGCAAAGCAGAAGCTTGGAGAAGCTTCAGGTATATTCATGATTGATCCATTTGTCAGAAAATTATGATAATGCATGGGTATTAGATACCGCATGTGCGTCTCATATTGCAATTCATTGCAGGTTCTGACAAGGTGTAGGAGACTGTCAAAGGGTGAGGTTGACTTAAGAATGGGAATGGCGCAAAAGTTGTGTTGCTGTTGTTGCTGTCGGCGAAGTCAACCTACTACTACTCGTGGAGGCACTTGTGTTGGATAAATGTTACTTTGTTCCTCTATCATTAAAAACATCATTTCCATTTCATGTTTGACTAAAAATGGATATAAGTTTGTTTTTAGAACAATGGTTGTTCACTGATTTTGGATGATGAGATCATTATTAAAGGAACATTGTTCAATGGTTTGTTACATTAGATGTTGCTTCACATGTCATGAATGTTAGTACGTCTAAAAGAAAGAGAGATGAGGTGAACGAGGTTACTATGGCATTGTAGGCTAGGTCATATCCATGAGGGTAGAATTCAAAGGTTGTTAAAGGATGGATATTTAGACCCATTTGATTATGAATCATATGCAACCTGTGAATCTTGCCTTCAAGGAAAGTTGACCAACTCTTCATTTAGTGGAACTGGAGAGAGAACTTCTGAGTTACTAGAACTCATACATACTGATGTATGGGACCTATGTCCATACAAGCCAGAGGAGGATATTCTTACTTCATTACATTCACTGATGACTTCTCAAGGTATGGACATGTGTACTTAATGAAGTACAAGTCTGAGGCCTTTGAAAAATTCAAAGAATATAAGAATGAAGTAGAAAATCAGACTAAAAAGAGTATTAAGATTCTTCGTCAGATCGAGGAGGAGAGTACTTGAGTACAGAGTTTACCCAATTTTCTAAAGGACCATGGGATTCTATCCCAATGGACTCCTCCTCATACACCTCAGCTCAATGGTGTATCGGAAAGGAGGAATCGCACACTGTTGGATATGGTGCGATCCATGATGAGTTTTGCCAACCTACCCATGTCATTCTGGGGATATGCCCAACAAACGCGCAGCTTACCTTCTGAACAGAGTTCCAACTAAGATGGTAGTGTCCACTCCATATGAAATATGGAAAGGGAAGAAGCCCAATCTTAAAGTTATTAAGATTGGGGCTGCCCTACCCACGTTAAGAGACACAATCCTGATAAATTGGAATCAAGGTCAGAATAGTGCATATCGTGGTGGATACCTCAAGGAAACTTGTGGGTATTATTTCTATCACCCCGAGGACCAAAAGGTCTTTGTTGCCAAGAGAGCGCAGTGTTCTTGAGAAGGAACATTCTTGGTGGAAACAGTGGGAGTGTGATAGAATGAGTGAGGTTGGGGAACCTAGCTCAAGCACCATTCTGCAAGAGAGTCTGTTCAGGTACCTATCACACAAATTCAAATTTTACGTAGGTCAAGTAGAGTTCCTATCCCCCTGAAAGATATGTGGGACATATCAAGGGACAAGACTCTGAAGATATTGATCCTCAAACCTACGAGGAGGCTATTATGAGCATAGACTCCAGGAAATGGCAAGAGGCCATGAATTCTGAGATGGATTCCATGTACTCCAACCAGGTTTGGAACCTAGTTGATGCACCTGAGGGTATTGTACCCATTGGGTGCAAATGGATCTTCAGAAGAAGATTGGAGTAGATGGAAAGGTAGAGACCTTTAAAGCAAGGCTTGTGTCGAAGGCAAGGTATTGACTATGACGAAACCTTTTCGCCGTTGCCATGCTAAAATCTATCAGAATTTTATTGGCCATTGCAGCATACCATGATTATGAGATCTGGCAGATGGATGTAAAAACCGCATCCTCAATGGCAACCTCGAGGAAAAGGTGTATATGATACAACCTGATGGATTCGTTTCCGAGAAAAGTCCAGATAAGGTGTGCAGGTTGCTTAAGTCTATTTAGGACTAAAGCAAGCTTCCCGAAGTTGGAACATAAGGTTTGATGAGGTAATCAGATCTTATGACTTCGTTAAGAACGAAGATGAGCTTGTGTGCATAGGAAGGTAAGTGGGAGTGTTATCTTTTCTTGGGTTGTATGTGGATGACATTCTCATCATTGGAAATGATATTGGAATGCTATCCACAGTTAAGACTTGGTTATCAAAGAACTTCTCCATGAAGGACTTAGGGAAGCATCCTACATTTTGGGGATTGGATCTATAGATAGATCTAAGAGGATGCTTGGCTTGTCCCAGTCCATGTACATAGACACCATAGTCAAAAGATTTGGCATGGAAAATTCCAAAAGAGGTCTCATACCACTGAGACATGGAATTTCTCTTTCTAAGAGTATGTCTCCAAAGACTCTAGAAGAAAGGGCATACATGGATAGAATACCCTATGCGTCTGCTATAGGATCTATCATGTATGCAATGTTATGTACTAGACCTGATATAGCGCATGCTCTAAGTGTTACGAGCAGGTATCAGGCAGATCCAGGTTGGAACACTGGAAGGCAGTAAAGTGTATCCTTAAGTACTTAAGAAGGACTAAGGATCTTTTACTAGTATATGGAGGAGGTAGCCTCAAGGTTGAAGGCTACACGGACTCAAGTTTCCAGTCTGATATCGATGATAGTAAGTCTAACTCAGGGTATTTTTTACCCTGAATGGAGCAGCAGTAAGCTGGAAGAGTTCCAAGCAAGAGACTACTGCTGACTCGACTACCGAGGCGGAGTATATTGCTGCTTCAGAAGCAGCAAAAGAAGCTGTCTGGATGAAGAAGTTCATCACAGATTTAGGAGTGGTGTTTGGCCATGAAGAGCCAATTTCATTGTTATGCGACAACAACGGGGCGATTGCTCAAGCAAAGGAACCTAGGTCTCATCAGAAGTCTAAGCACGTTCTAAGGAGGTTCCACTTGATCAGAGAGATTGTGGCCCGTGGCGATGTAGCAGTAAAAAGAATTTCATCCGATGATAACATTGCGGATCCACTGACAAAGCCACTGACTCAAATTTTTTTGAGCGACACCGAGGTCTGATGGGAATCAGACATGTAGGTGATTGGTTTTAGGTCAAGTGGGAGATTGCTAGTTATAGGTGCCCTGCAAGCCAATTCACGTGAGTGATGGCACTTGTAATTATGTACAATATCTTTGGTAATATTATAATGGTATTTTCTCACTGTATATTCCATGCGTATGTATACTGTGATGTCCATGGGTCTGTGCAATGGGAATTGGATCATGATGAGATCATGATAATGAGGCCGATCCTCTTTAAACACAGATCCTAAATATTCCTAGTCATAGGTTACTCAAGAAGGACATTGAGATGACCGAAAAGACCGGTGTGCCATATACTGTCCATATGATGGAAGCAGCTGGTCTCATAGCTGCTTGTGTGGAGACACTAGGGATATGGTGCAGGTGCTTATTGGAGAATGAGTTCACTGAATGATCCGTTCTCGGAATGCTATATGGTTAATGATACTGATTGTCAGATAGAGATTCCGTAGTCTCTTGTGTAACTGGTCCTTAGACTTGAGACACCAAAGATGTCTTGTTTGAGTACTCCATTCTTTGATACTAGATTTATAGGTCTGGATGTTCCAGGTCTAGTATAGCCAGTCATTGGGAATGGTAGCCAACCTTACGAAGGCAATTATGTGTCAATAAAGGATCATCCACTCTCGGTATCGTGAGAGGAATATCCCATATTGTCTTACTCAGGCAAATCCCTGGCCAGGGTCAATTGGATTTAGTGAGAAGGAGTTCTCCGGGAGAATCCGATAAGAGTTTGACTTTAACAGATTCCATATAGACCTGACAACACCATGCCTAATATATGGTCTCTGGGATAATAGATGGATGAGGGACTACAGGTACACGGAACTGTGGGCAGACAGGTCCAATGGATTTGATCACTCGTATCGTCTGGGGATTATGGCATAGTGGCCTAGTATGTTCATAATCGATGAGTTGAGTGAATTATTATGGAGATAATAATTCACTAAGTCAGAAGGAGTTCTAACGAGTACAACTCACGGCCAGCTCGATATTGGGCCTAGAGGGTCACACACAAAAGGTGGATAACGCGATGAATAGAGGATTGGATAAAAGTTATCCAATAAGCCTTATTTAACCCATTATGGACCTATTGGGTAAGACCCAATAAGCCTTGATAAGGATCCATTAAGGGAGCATACCAGGATCATGCCACCTCACCCCTTCTGGAAGGAGGACACCTCATCATCATTAACCATCATTACATGATGAGGTGTCCCTGCGAGGTGTCCCTTGTCATGATTACATGATGAGGTGTCCTTGCAAGGTGTCCCTCTTGTCATCATTGACATGGTGAGGTGTCCCTGCGAGGTGTCCCTTGTCATGATACATGACGAGGGTCCTTGCAAGGTGTCCCTATTGTCATCATGACATGGTGAGGTGTCCTTGCGAGGTGTCCCTTGTCATGATACATGACGAGGTGTCCTTTCAAGGTGGACCTCTTGTCATCATGATATGGTGAGGTGTCCTGCGAGGTGTCCCTTGTCATGATTAATGACGAGGTGTCCCTGCAAGGTGTCCCCCTTGTCATCATGACATGATGAGGTGTCCCTGATGAGGTGTCCTTTAGGGGCTCTCTATAATAGAAGGGGTTCTCTCTGAAGTTTATGGGCTAGAGCTTGAGAAGAGAAACCACCTACTTCATCCCCCCTTCCCGTCTCTCCCTCTTGTGCTCTCCCTAGGCAAGAGGAGAACTTGGAGGGCCGAGCCTCTGTTGTTGCTGCTACTTGCTGCTGTTGGCTGCTGTGTGGCGTTGCACGACTAGGAGGAGTGGCACCACCGGTGTAGGATGGGTCATCGTCATCGCCAATCATCCACTGTGTGGATACCGCTAGAGAGAGTCTCGCGAGAGCTCCTTCAAACAAGGACTAGTTCTGCGCTTCAGGGGATATACGATCTCCCCTAGGTGGAGATTGTCCACGCCTTATTGTATGTATGTTTACATGCACCGTACATCATAGCCCGATCAAGTACATAGATGGAAATCGATTTTTGTTTTACTTCCGCTACGCATGTGATGCCCCAAGTCGATTTCCAACACCCATAGCCTCACACGTAAGTGTCAAGAATTCCAGAAAAATGGCCACCGTAATTGGCCTAAAATTCAGCTGGCCCAATAAACTTAATGGAAACATGTCCAAATGGTACCTATTTGTCTTAAAATTTTAACCATAGTCTATATGATGGTTTTGAAAATTATGGTGATTTTATTTAATTTTTAGATTTTATTTTACACTAGGGAAAAATCACCTGAAAAATAGTCGTGTCGGCTTAACCTCGAAGTACGCCGTCGAAAAATTTGGATATTATATTTCTGAGATCTCCACATTTTTTTAGAAATTATGGTGTTCTCGGATTTTATTTCGTTATAGTTTTCATGTCGCCTGTGGAAGCGCACCTCTGTGTACGACACTGGGGTAACGTATGTTACACTAATTAACCTAAATTCTAATTATTCAATTTAATGACAATACTCATGTATAATTAAACACATTATTCATATTTCCTAACACTTTTAATTTTCGGGGCGTTACAATCACATTGTGTGTTTTCATTTTTTGATAGTAACAAAATTTTTTCTAACTTTTCCATTTATTTCAAAATTTTCACTTCCTTCAAATTTTTCGGGGTATTACATCAGCATTAAAGGTTGCCAAGATGTTGAACAAAGGTGGCAGTGCAACTTGGCTAGTGTGGTTGTGTCTAAAGACACTAAAACCAACACATTGAAGAGATTGAGGTTGTTCAAGAATATGCGGACGTTTTTCCTGAGAATCTTTTTGGTTTGCTGTCGGAAAGGGAGATTGGGTTCGCTATTGAGTTGATGTCAGGTACAACTCCCTATTTACAAGGCACCTTATCGTATGGCACCAACAGAACTGGCAGAGCTCAGAAGGCATTTGCAAGACTTATTGGACAAGGGTTTCAATCGTCCAAGTTCTTCACCATGGGGAGCTCCAGTCCTCTTTGTTAAGAAGAAAGATGGTTCGATGAGACTGTGCATTGATTATCGAAGCTTATTCAAGTAACAATCAAGAACAGGTATCCTTTACCCCGTATTGATGACCTATTTGATCAGTTGCAGGAGCATCAATATTTTCAAGATAGATCTTCGCTCAGGGTACCACCAAACCGAATAAAGGTCGATGACCACCTCTAAGATGGCTTTTCGGACGCGGTATGGTCATTATGAGTTTCTGGTATTGCCTTTTGGCCTGAAGAATGCCCCAGCATATTTAGGACTTGATTAATTGGGTCTTTAGGCCGTATCTGGATAGTTTTGTAGTTCTCTTCATAGATGATGTTTTGATATATTCTCCTGACGAAGCGTCTCACCGTGAGCATTTGAAGACTGTGCTACAGGTTTTGCATGAAAACACATTATTTGCCAAGCTTAGTAAGTGTACATCTCGGGCTTTCCATTGTGTGAGGGATGACTTGCCTTGTTGCGACGGAGGTGCCCATCGAGACAGTCATCCCTGTTGCGACCGCCTTCGACGTCGCATTCTTGTCGCGCACGGTCAACAGGTCGCGACTGCTTTCTGCTTTTTGGTTGTCTGACACCTGTTAGAGTGGTAGGCATGGAAACTGACATGTCGGGTTGTCGCGGCGCCCAGGGTGGGCGCGTTCTGGTCACATTCTGGTCGCAGTCTGGGCGGCCGTCGCGATAAGGTTTGTATCACGACGCCCCGCCCCATTGCGTTCTGGGGCCGGAGGCTAAAAGCCTTGTTCGACTTCTCCTTCCCTTTCTCCTTTCCCTCCTCCTCTCCGGCGGTTGGAGCTTGGTGGCGTCGGCAGCTCGTGTGGAGCTCGGGAGCGCATCGTGGAGCGAGGAGGAGGCGGCCGTGGCGTCGTGAAGGCCCCTTTATGGGTTGGTTCTTCGTTCTCCTGTAGGGATTCTTTGTGGCCCTTTTTGTTTGGTGTGGATTGGGAGTCAACTTTGTGGAATGCTTGTGTTTACTGCTTTCACCATGATCCCCTCCCCGTGTTTGTGTGATTGTAGTTGTGTGGCCGACCCCGGGATGGAGGATCCCGTCGGTCGACCTTCCTACTGATGTCGCGACCGCAGGGTGCGTCGCGAAATCAGAGGAGGCATCGCCCCGGTCGGACGCGACCTTATCGCGGCGCAGTTGGCCATCGTGATAAGGGTCATGTCACAACCTGGCCTTCCACTCTTGCTGTCACAGCCTGGTCGGCCATCGCGACAATGGTGTCGTGACCTGGTCTCCGATCGCGACAAGTTGGTTGTCGCAGCACGCTTCCCCGACGCGACCTGGGTCTTGTCGCAGTGGTCCTGACCATCGTGATGGTATCGCGACGGCTTAGGAGGGCGTGACAAGACCTGGCCTGCCTCGGGTGTTTTCCGTGGCCATAGTTGGCGTGTCGACGTGTGCCCCAGGTAGGGTGTGCCCTTAGGCCTTCTGGTGGGAAGCGGCAGGTTGCCTCCCTGCGTTCAGTAACCGAAGGTGACACCTTCATGGCCGTGTCCTAGCGGCTATGCTAGGAGGCTCGCATCTGTCTAATAACGATTGTCTGTCTGTCATCGATCATTAGAAGAGCGGTGGTTCCTGTTCTGTCTGTGGTGTTCTAGTTTCTCGGGTCGTGCCTGGTGTGCCGGCGTTGGCCGACGGCCTTCTGGGGGTTTCTGGAAGGGGTGCCGTGCGTGCCTGTGCCTACTGGGCTTGTCTTAGTTGCAAGCCAACTGTGCTGTTTCTGTTGGTGGTTGCCACGCTAGTTCTCTTTCGCCCAGTGCTCGGCACTTGAGGGTTTGTCCGCGAGACAGGTTGTTACCGTTGCCTAGGACCCCTAGCCCCGCGCATATGTGTCAGAGGGAGTTGGTCTGGGCGGCGGACGTGCTCAAGTCTCAGACTTGGAGCAGAAGGGGAAAACGGTGGGGACAGCGGGGTGAGCCGTTTGTAGAGCTCTCTTAGCTGGTCTGGGTCTCTGAGGTGGTTTAGGCACTCTTCTAGTGCGGACCAGCTAGTCCGTCTCACAACCTCGGTCTGCGTTGGTTTTAGAGCCGCGTAGGGAGGTCAGGCATGAGGCCGCAGTTTGGCCAGACTGTGGAGTTTGTGGTTGTGTTCCTTGCTGTGACTCGCTAGCCTCACTCTACCTCGGGAGGTCGTAGGAAAGAGTCAGCGGCTAGCAAGCAAGAGGGGTGGACTGTGTGTCCCTCTCTTAGCTGCCTATGGCGGTGGCTTGGTTGCTCTTGCTGTGATGGTGTTTCACGCTGGTTTCGAGATTGGGTTTATCGTCGCCCTAGCCTGCACGGTGGTTGTAGCCTAGCCATGTCTATTTCCGTGGGCTTGGTTAGTTTGGCCTCGTGGGCCATGCTTAGTGGTTTCCGCTCTGCGGGTTCTCTCGGGGTGCCTGGTGTAGGCACCCGACCGCTGGTTCAGTAACCCATTCCTTGGTGCCGTCCGTGATGGCACCGGAGTGTGTAGTTCCCTGACCTCATGGAGTGCCCGAGTGCAGGGTGGTTCTGTTTGTGGGCCCTTGACCTTGTGCAGTCTGAGGTGGCCGTGTCTGTGGTGAGATGTTCGTTCTCACTTGTTTCTTGTGTCTCTCAGGGTGACACCTGGTTGTTCCTTCCCGCCCTCGTGGAGGTCCGGGATGTTGGTGCTTGTGTCGTGAGACTCTGGTCTCACGTGGTTGCTCTGGTGTTCCGTGAGCTCCTTTGTCTCGACGGGTGTGCGCCAAGTTGTTGCTTCCGCATTGTGTTTGACTCCGCTGGTTCTGCGGGAGTCGTGTTGGGCCCGACTCTGGTTGTGGGTCGAGGCATTTCTCTATTCCACTACTTTGTAGTACTCTGTAGTAGGTGTTTCCCGCTTTACTGCTTTGTAGAGTAGTTTGTTTTCGCTTTGTTGGAGTTCCTACTGCTCTGGCTGGTTAGGGACTGGTTATCCCTACTGAGCCTTGTTCACAAGGCTCACCCCCCTACTCTCTTCAGGTAGGGACTCGCTGTCGCAGGAGTTCGTTGCCGGACAGTCGTGGTGGCGGCTTGTTTGCCATGCATTGCCAGCAGTGTGAGTTGTGAGCGTGAGTGCTCTTTGTACCGTGAGTTGAGAGTGTCCTTTTTGCAAGTCCTCAGGGTATGCCCCCTTAAGGATTGCACCTTTCTTTCTGTACCTGTACTTTTATTTGGGACATGTTGTACATAATTCATTATTAATGTATAAACTTTATTGCTATAGTTATTGAATTCATTGCTTATCTCACTGGACTAAATTCTAACCCTTCCAGGTCTTCGGATCTGTGGGTGGCGACGCGACCCTCGGAGGTCCCTGGCGGGGGTCCGGGAGGTCGGGTCGTTACAGTAAGTGTGACTTTTGGATGAAAGAAGCTCATTTCCTTGGTCATGTGATTTCGGGAGATGGTATAGTTGTAGATCCATCTAAGATGAAGGCAGTGTTAGAATGGGAGACTCCAAGATCACCATCTGAAATACAGAGTTTCTTGGATTAGCTAGTTATTATTGCCGCTTTATAGAGAGCTTTGCATCCATTGCGACACCGTTAACCAAGCTAACAAGGAAGGGAGTCAAGTTTGTATGGTCAGAGGATTGCGAGCAGAGCTTTCGAGAGTTGAGAAATAGGTTGACGTCTGCTCTTGTGTTAGTTCTACCTAACAGGTAGATGGATTCATGATCTATATAGATGCTTCTCACGTTGATCTCAGTTGTGTGCTAATATAGGATGGGGAAGTGGTTGCCTATGCTTCTCGACAACTAAAAGAACATGAGCGTAACTACCTGACCCATGATTTGGGGTTAGCAGCAGTGGTTCATGCTTTGAAGATCTAGCGACACTATCTTTATGGTGTCAAGTTTGAGGTATTCACTGATCATCAAAGTCTCAAATACTTATTTTCACAGAAGGAGCTGAATCTAAGGCAGAGGAGATGGATTGAGTTCTTAAAGGATTATGATTTTGAGTTGCAATATCACCCAGGCAAGGCTAATGTGGTAGACGATGCACTAAGCAGGAAGAGGACTGTAATGCAGAAGGATTAGAAATTAATGGAGGATGCGGCTTGTGCTTTAGTAGAGGTTGAATGACAATTATGCCAGGCTTTTGTGGCTCAATTGTCTATCAGGTCTACTATACTAGATAGTGTGGTGAAAGGTCAGAAGGCAGATCCTAGGTTGCAGGAGATGATTGGGAAGTCAGGCATTGCCCGTGATGAGGAGGGCATTATCCGATTTCAGCATAGAGTGTGTGTATTAAACATTGCTGATGTGAGGAAGCAAATTTTAGAAGAGGCTCATAGATCCAAGTTTACAATACATCCAGGTAGTGG
Organism: Colocasia esculenta; assembly: GCA_014218235.1. NCBI lineage: Eukaryota > Viridiplantae > Streptophyta > Magnoliopsida > Alismatales > Araceae > Colocasia > Colocasia esculenta. Next base: position 24,594 of record JACBKR010003123.1, read on the forward strand.
TAAAATGTATCAGGATTTGAAACGGACTTTCTGGTGGCAAGGTATGAAAGAGATGTGGCTGACTTCGTGGCTAGATGCTTAACATGTCAACAAGTAAAGGCAAAATGCAAGAGGCCCTCAGGACTGATGCAAAAGATTGACATTCCGTTGTGGAAATGGGAGGAAGTCACTATGGATTTTGTCTCAGGTTTGCCTAGATCTTTAAGGGCAATGACTCTATTTGGGTAATTGTGGATAGAGTCTCCATGACCGCTCATTTCTTGCCTATGAAAAAGAAGTAGTCTATTGAGAGTTTAGCCAAGCTTTATGTAGATAGTATTGTCAATTGCATGGGGTGCAAATCTATCATTTTATAAAGATCCAAGGTTACTTCAAGGTATGGCAAGGTTTGCAGGTTGTCTTGGTTCACAAGTGAAACTTACTTCAGCTTTTCACCCACAGACGGTGAACAATGAGAGGACAATCTAGACTCTTGAGACATGTTGAGAGAGTGTGCTCTGGATTGGAAGGGGTGTAACGCCCCTCTTAGACCCAGTACAGTTACACCAACTCACATTGGATCTAATAGAGGTATTACAGTGGAACGAATCCAACAATTACAATACAGGTTGAAATATACACAAATAACTATTCAATTCCAATGATAATTGACAAATATGGAATTAAACACTTGCAATCAGCATTTATTCAAAAGTAAATCTAATGCATAAAAAGGTAACAATAGTCCAAAGTTTATTACATTTTAATGACTAGCTGCATAAAGGAAATTACATAAGATCCTCACATACAGAGTCACTCTAAACTCTCTAGGACAAGCTAAGTCTCCACGTCCTCACGTTCTGAGTCAGTTTGCACTAACTCCTCTATCCTCTGGCTCTCCTGAAATGTTAGGCAAGTATGAGTCTACAAGACCCAGCAAATCACATGAAAGACAGTTCAAGATATTAACAGTATATTAGGTTTAAAACATGGTAGTACATTAACATTCCATTCATTGATATCATATACTTTTCCTTACTACAGTTCTAAGCCCATTGGCAATCATTCATTTCATAGTGATTCTAACTATTATGGAAATAAAACATGTTTGTATGTAACATGGAATCACTTATTCATGGAATCTCTTCGATGTCATGTGACCTACAACAATTCTCATGTATCAATTTCTCACTTATACATGCACTATTCTTTTACACAACATTTTCATGTAGTAATATTAAAACATTGTCATGTAGCATGAAATTCTTTGAACAAGTTCACATGGGAATGTAAACATATAACATGTAGTATGTAGCATGTAGAACAGGTAGACATGTAACTTGTAGCATGTAACATGTAGCATGTAGACATATAACTTGTAGCCTGTAATCATTTTCGTATAGTTGCCAAGACATAGCCCACACTAAATTAGAGATCAGTAGTCATTTAACATTCACTTATCACCTAGGCAATGCGGTGATGAAGTCATAGTATTTGCGCAAAACCGGGGAAAGTCCTTCCCACCTTGGCCAGTAGAACAAGTCTACCTCCAGGATTTCAATCCGTTGCCCACGGATTCATTTATTTACATGTAGGTGAACCATTACCATAGGGCATCTACGGTGTAGTTCCTTGTAGGAATCTCTAAGATAGCAATGTCTTATTGGCATCATTGATATAATGCATACACTAACATGTATAATAGATAGTGACATTTTATTTCATACTATTTAACATGTGTTAATGCAATATTTCAAAGTACAACACTTTCAGTTTTGAAATCCTATTTACTGTACAACAGATTTCTATGATATTAATATTCATTCTTGCATTTACATTCATATTTATTCAATTCTATGTGTAATATATTGTTCAGAAATTCAGAACATACACATGTCTGAAAATTCTGAAATTTTAACAGAAATTCGAAATCAGGAATTACAATGTACATGCCAAATTTCATAATTTTCTGATTTCTGCAACTATTTTTCATGAAATTAACTCTATTAAATCAACTAACTAACATGGTTCAATATTGAGAAAGTTCATAATTTTCATATGGAACAGGGATTACTGACATATTATATCTATCGCAGTAATTTAGACATCAATCAACATGCTCTCCTTTAAACCATCGTACTTATCTTTTGCTAACTTAACATTGATTGTTGCCATGTAATTATGCAAGTTCAACAATACATATATATACATAACGTACATTATAGCAATAGACAGTCCATAATAACAATAACATGCTCTGATATTACATGGTTGAAACACATACATTCATAAATTATACATTTAAACAAATTCACTCAGATTTCTGGAAATACATGATTCTGTTAAACTTCGTCAATTGGTATGACGTTTACTATAGTAGACGTCCACATACGATGTCGTCAAGTAATTATAGACGGCGGCACATAGCGCCGTTTACATATAGTAAAGACAGAAAATACATAAAATTCGGACGAACTAAACGGCAGTCGATATTGCCGTTTACAGGATATAGACGGCAATACCCCTGGACGTCTAGTTCTAAGACACAGAAAACCTGCATGAAATAACGGCGTTTCTAACCCTTCCCGTAGGTTGTTTTCATGCTTTAAAATACAGAAAAATGTTAGATACGTAGTATAACATATCCTAAACTAATCCCCCATGCAACTTGCCTTAATCCCTCCTAATGGAGTGTCGAATCCGAGCTCGAAGAAGCCCGTCTCGCCAGGGAGACAGTTCTTTCTCCGCCTTCAAGCGATCCAAACCTCCTCCGATGTAGTTCCTCCGCCTGGATGAGCCTTTGGTTAAGAAGTTCTATGCATCTCCTCGGTGAGAAGCCTCCGATCCGCATGAACCAGCACCAGATCGCTCTGCAAAATCCCTTCCTCGGCCCTCTTTTTCCTCCTCCAGAACCAGAGTAAAACCTCTTCTATCCACGAGATCTGGTCTTATAAAGACCTCTCAAGCAAAGGCCAAACCTAATCTTGACCCTCGGATCTAAACGCATCGGATCAGCTCATTAAAACCTTCCCGAAACGGCCGATCTCTTAATCCGGAACGGAAAGCCCAAAAACAGGCAAGTCAGCTTAACGTCAACATAGGTTGTCGTCTACCCCAAATATAAACGTCCATCGATGATGTCGTTTATAGTCTTGCCCATAATTAAATAATTCAGAAAAATTACTAACGTCAATACCTGTTGTCGTTAACATCATATAAACGGCATACGATATTGCCGCTTACAAGTCTTAACGTCAAATGATCTTGACGCCTAGTTCTTACACACAACAGCATTCAAAATATGCAGAAATAAACAAACAATGTACAGAATAAATTCAAGAAATTCTAGGGTACTACATCCTCTCTCCCTTAAAATAATCTTCGTCCTCGAAGATTGAGTTAAGTTACTCACCGAACAAAGACGGATAAAGCTTCTTCATTCTTTCTTCAAGCTCCCACGTTGCCTCTTCACGTGAGAAGTTCCTCCATAGAATCTTCACAAATGGAATGGACTTTGATCTTAATTCTTGCACCTTCCTGTCCAGAATCTCCACAGGTTGCTCAGAATAAGACAAATCTGGCTGCAACTGAATCGGCTCATAACTGATCACATGAGCCGGATCTCTAACATACCGCCTCAACATGGATACATGAAATACTGGATGCACCGCTGCTAAAGATGGTGGCAAAGCTAACTGGTATGCCACATTCCCGATCTTCTTCAGAATTTCAAAGGGTCCAATGAATCTCGGGTTCAGCTTACCCCTCTTTCCGAATCTTACTACACCTCTGGTTGGCGAAACCTTAAGGAAAACATGGTCTCCAACCTCGAATGCCAAATCCTTCCTTCTTGCATCTGCATAACTCTTTTGACGATCCTGAGCCGCCTTTATTCTCTGCACAATCATCTGAATCTTTGCTGAAGTCTCTTGCACCACTTCCGGTCCAACCAGATGTCGATCTCCTGACTCCTCCCAACACAATGGGGATCTACAGGGTCTTCCGTACAAAGCTTCAAAAGGTGCCATACCTATGCTCGAATGGAAACTGTTATTATAAGCAAATTCCACAAGAGATAGATGGCGCTCCCAATCACCTTTCCATTCTAAAACACAAGCTCGAAGCATATCTTCCAACGTCTGAATAGTCCTCTCGGACTGTCCATCCGTTTGCGGATGAAATGCCGAACTCAACTTCAACTGACTGCCAAAAGCCTGCTGCAAACTCTGCCAAAACCTGGAAGTGAATCTCGGATCACGATCTGAGATAATTGACTTCGGAATTCCATGCAGCTTCACAATACTATTAATATACAGTCTGGCCAAGCTCTCAACAGACTGTTTCTTCTTCATAGCAAGGAAATGAGCACTCTTCGAAAATCTATCAACGATCACCCAAATGGAATCATTTCCTCTAGCCGATCTAGGCAATCCGGATACAAAGTCCATGGTCACTTGCTCCCACTTCCACTGAGGGATATCTAACCTCTGCATCAAGCCTGAAGGTCGCTGACGCTCCGCCTTCACTTGCTGACAAATCAGACACTTCGCCACAACATCAGCCACATCTCGCTTCATGCCAGACCACCAGAAAGAACGCTTCAGATCCTTGTACATCTTCCCACTGCCTGGGTGAATAGAGAACTGAGATCTATGCGCCTCCTCCAAAATTTCCTTTCTCAGATCAACATTATTAGGGACACAAACCCTAAGATTCAAGCGAATCACATCATCTTCATCTCTGGTAACTCCGCTCTTTCCAACCAACTCCTGCAACAACGGATCATCTTTCTGCAACGCAATGACCCGATCAAGAATAGAAGATCTCAAAGACAACTGCGCCATGAACAAGTTACACAATTGAGGTTCTAGAACAGCCAAAGAACTTGAAGCGTCATCTAGCATCTTCCAGTCCTGCCTCATCATCTGCCTTTTCCTGCTCAACGCATCTGCCACTACATTGGCCTTCCCTGGATGGTAAGATAGTTCAAAATCATAGTCTTTCATGAATTCTATCCACCTCCGCTGCCTCAGATTCAACTCCTTCTGCGAGAACAAGTATTTGAGACTCTTGTGGTCTGAGAAGAGCTCAAATCTAACTCCATATAGATAGTGCCTCCACATTTTCAAAGCATAGACTACAGCTGCTAACTCCAAGTCATGGGTCGGGTAGTTGCGCTCATGCTCCTTAAGTTGCCTAGAAGCATACGCCACAACTCGACCACCCTGCATCAGAACACAACCAAGCCCAATCTTCGAAGCATCTGTGTAGATAGAGAAAGAATCTACATCATTGGGCAAAACAAGCACTGGCGCTGAGGTCAGACGAGCCTTTAATTCCTGGAACGCCTTTTCACAAGCCTCTGACCACTCAAACTTGACTCCTTTCCTTGTCAACTTCGTCAAAGTCGCCGCAATAGAAGAAAATCCTTCGATGAATCTCCTATAGTAGCCAGCCAAGCCGAGAAAACTTCTGATGTCAGCTGAAGATCTCGGTGTTTCCCATCAAGAACAGCTTCCACTTTAGCTGGATCTACAGACACACCTTCTCCTGATAACATGACCCAAGAAATGGACTTCTTTCATCCAGAAGTTGCACTTGCTGAATTTAGCATACAGCTTATGCTCCCTCAGGACACCCAACACAATCTTCAGATGCTCGCTATGAGTCTCTTCATCGGGCGAATAAATCAACACATCATCAATGAAGACTACCACAAAAGAATCCAGATACTGCCGAAAAACTCTATTCATCAAATCCATGAAAACTGCTGGAGCATTTGTCAAACCAAAGGGTAAGACAAGGAACTCATAATGGCCATATCTTGTCCTAAAAGCCGTCTTAGCAGAATCTTCCGGCTTAATTCGGAGTTGATGATAGCCAGAACGAAGATCAATCTTAGAGAATACAGAAGCTCCTCGCAACTGATCAAACAAGTCATCAATACGAGGTAAAGGGTACTTGTTCTTAACAGTTACCTGGTTGAGCTTACGGTAATCTATGCACAACCTCATCGATCCATCCTTCTTCTTCACAAAAAGAACAGGTGCTCCCCATGGCGAAACGCTCGGTCGGATGAAGCCCTTATCAAGTAATTCCTGCAGCTGCTTCCTCAACTCTGCCAATTCCGCTGGCGCCATGCGATAAGGTGCAATGGAAATAGGTGCTGTGCCGGGTACAAGCTCAATGCCAAACTCTAACTCCCTTGCAGGTGGCAAACCTAACAAATCTTCAGGAAAGACATCGCTGAAATCTCTGACCACCTCAATATTCTCGACAGATAGAACCTTCTTCGAATCCTCGGTCACAACCACACTAGCCAGAAAACCGGAACAACCCTTGCTCAACATCCGAGTCGCCTTCAAAGCCGAAATCACAAATTTACCCGACATGACCTTGGGCAAAGGGTGAACAAACTCCTCCTTTCCAGGAATCCGAAAAACAATAAGCTTCCGCCGACAATCCATCAGAGCATAATGCTCCTCGAGCCAATCAAAGCCCAAGATAGCATCATAATCCTTCATCTTCAGCAAATAGAAATTACCAGGCAAAACTTGCTCCTCAATGCACACAGAAGCGACGAAAAACACTGCTCGGTCAAGATTTCCTGCTGGAGTATGCACAGACAAGGGAACCTCCAACTTTTCCGGAACTAGACCATTCTCCTTAATCAAGACCTTGGCAAATCTCTCGGAAACAAAACTATGCGTGGCACCGGTATCAAATAAGACTCTAGCATGCATTCCCATAATTAGAATTGTACCTTCAGTGACGTGCTCTGCCAACTCTGCCTCGTCTCTCGCCAAGGCGAACACTCGAGCCGGAGCCCTCGGTCTCCCTGCTGCTCTCGATGCCGGTCTCGCTGCTGCTGGTGCTGCTGCCGCTGCAGTCTGCTGCGCCATCTTCGGAGTCTCTGATCTTGTGGTTCTTATCACCACATCTCAAGCATCTCCCGGAAGTCACCCAACACACCTCGCCTCCATGACGCTTCCCGCACTGGGTACACACTGGCTTTTCTGCAATCATACCTCCGCCTGGAGTCTGTGCCGCTGCTCTCGCTGGAACCACTGCTCTCTGCTGAAAAGCTGGGGTCTTCTTCTTCTTATCCTGCCGCTGGAAAGCTGATGCTGGCCTCTTCAAAGAAGCTCTCTTCTCTTCAAGGTAAACCTCCATCTCTGCCTCCTGCATACAAGCTGCTGACAAAGCTTCCTCCATGGAACGATGACCTAATGCCACTAGTCTCGTCCTCAGGGACGGCTTCAACCCCATGATAAATTTCTTTACCTTCCTCCGCTCATCTGCCACAATGTGAGGCGCATACTTGGACAGCTCCGCAAATCTTGCCTCATACTCAAGTACACTCATCGACCCCTGGGTCAACGTCAAAAACTCCTGCTCCATGCGGTCCTGCACGTGCTCTGGAATATACTTTGCCTTGAACAATCGGACGAATTCAGTCCATGCAACCTCCATAGCACCATCTTCAAACTGTGTGCGTAGTACAGAGGACCACCACACATCGGCACGCTCCTGAAAAAAAAAGTAAGTACATCTAAGATATATTCCAAACAACACCCATAAGCTCCTTAAAATCTATCTTTACCTGCAGCATATAAGTAGCTAAGGTCACTCTCTCCTCTTCCGCACAACGAAGGGCACGAAAGATCTTCTCCGTCTCTCTAAGCCAACTCTCCGCAAGAATGGGATCACTCTCTCCCTTAAAGAAAGGCGGGGTCATCCTCCTGAATCTTTCCATCATAGGCACTCCTCCAAAAACTGCCTCCTGAGCAGGTGCCCGTGCCTACAATCCAAAACATCTCTTAGATAACAACTCTTCAGTTAACACCTTGAATATTCTTGCAGCTACCGACCTGAACCTGCACCTGCGCCTGCAATGCCGCTGTAGTCTGAGCCTGAGTCTGCATCGCATGCACCAATCCTTGCATCAATGCTCCGTAGTCTACAGGTGGTGGTGGGGGTGGCAAAGGTACACCAGTCTGGTCCTGAGCCTGCTGTGCTGGAGTCTGCTGATCACCTGCTGACTCATCACCTCGAGCCGGGCCAGCTCCTCTACGTCCACGAGTCGCCATAGACTGCAAAATAAGCATCCTATTTAATAACCTATTATTCTACATAACTTGGACTAATTCTTTATGCACTTGAAATGTGAATACAATACTGATATTCTATTTATGTACATGTTCAACCTGGATCGCTCTGATACCAATCTCTGTAACGCCCCTCTTAGACCCAGTACAGTTACACCAACTCACATTGGATCTAATAGAGGTATTACAGTGGAACGAATCCAACAATTACAATACAGGTTGAAATATACACAAATAACTATTCAATTCCAATGATAATTGACAGAATATGGAATTAAACACTTGCAATCAGCATTTATTCAAAAGTAAATCTAATGCATAAAAAGGTAACAATAGTCCAAAGTTTATTACATTTTAATGACTAGCTGCATAAAGGAAATTACATAAGATCCTCACATACAAGAGTCACTCTAAACTCTCTAGGACAAGCTAAGTCTCCACGTCCTCACGTTCTGAGTCAGTTTGCACTAACTCCTCCGTATCCTCTGGCTCTCCTGAAATGTTAGGCAAGTATGAGTCTACAAGACCCAGCAAATCACATGAAAGACAGTTCAAGATATTAACAGTATATTAGGTTTAAAAACATGGTAGTACATTAACATTCCATTCATTGATATCATATACTTTTCCTTACTACAGTTCTAAGCCCATTGGCAATCATTCATTTCATAGTGATTCTAACTATTATGGAAATAAAACATGTTTGTATGTAACATGGAATCACTTATTCATGGAATCTCTTCGATGTCATGTGACCTACAACAATTCTCATGTATCAATTTCTCACTTATACATGCACTATTCTTTTACACAACAATTTCATGTAGTAATATTAAAACATTGTCATGTAGCATGAAATTCTTTGAACAAGTTCACATGTAGGATGATAAACATATAACATGTAGTATGTAGCATGTAGAACAGGTAGACATGTAACTTGTAGCATGTAACATGTAGCATGTAGACATAACTTGTAGCCTGTAATCATTTTCGTATAGTTGCCAAGACATAGCCCACACTAAATTAGAGATCAGTAGTCATTTAACATTCACTTATCACCTAGGCAATGCGGTGATGAAGTCATAGTATTTGCGCAAAACCGGGGAAAGTCCTTCCCACCTTGGCCAGTAGAACAAGTCTACCTCCAGGATTTCAATCCGTTGCCCACGGATTCATTTATTTACATGTAGGTGAACCATTACCATAGGGGCATCTACGGTGTAGTTCCTTGTAGGAATCTCTAAGATAGCAATGTCTTATTGGCATCATTGATATAATGCATACACTAACATGTATAATAGATAGTGACATTTTATTTCATACTATTTAACATGTGTTAATGCAATATTTCAAGTACAACACTTTCAGTTTTGAAATCCTATTTACTGTACAACAGATTTCTATCATGATATTAATATTCATTCTTGCATTTACATTCATATTTATTCAATTCTATGTGTAATATATTGTTCAGAAATTCATAACAGAACGTACACATGTCTGAAAATTCTGAAATTTTAACAGAAATTCGAAATCAGGAATTACAATGTACATGCCAAATTTCATAATTTTCTGATTTCTGCAACTATTTTTCATGAAATTAACTCTATTAAATCAACTAACTAACATGGTTCAATATTGAGAAAGTTCATAATTTTCATATGGAACAGGGATTACTGACATATTATATCTATCGCAGTAATTTAGACATCAATCAACATGCTCTCCTTTAAACCATCGTACTTATCTTTTGCTAACTTAACATTGATTGTTGCCATGTAATTATGCAAGTTCAACAATACATATATATACATAACCTGTACATTATAGCAATAGACAGTCCATAATATAACAATAACATGCTCTGATATTACATGGTTGAAACACATACATTCATAAATTATACATTTAAACAAATTCACTCAGATTTCTGGAAATACATGATTCTGTTAAACTTGACGTCAATTGGTATGACGTTTACTATAGTAGACGTCCACATACGATGTCGTCAAGTAATTATAGACGGCGGCACATAGCGCCGTTAACACAAACCGACGGCGGCACATAGCGCCGTTTACATATAGTAAAGACAGAAAATACATAAAATTCGGACGAACTAAACGGCAGTCGATATTGCCGTTTACAGGATATAGACGGCAATACCCCTGGACGTCTAGTTCTAAGACACAGAAAACACAGAAAACCTGCATGAAATAACGGCGTTTCTAACCCTTCCCGTAGGTTGTTTTCATGCTTTAAAAATACAGAAAAATGTTAGATACGTAGTATAACATATCCTAAACTAATCCCCCATGCAACTTGCCTTAATCCCTCCTAATGGAGTGTCGAATCCGAGCTCGAAGAAGCCCGTCTCGCCAGGGAGACAGTTCTTTCCTCCGCCTTCAAGCGATCCAAAACCTCCTCCGATGTAGTTCCTCCGCCTGGATGAGCCTTTGGTTAAGAAGTTCTATGCATCTCCTCGGTGAAGAAGCCTCCGATCCGCATGAACCAGCACCAGATCGCTCTGCAAAATCCCTTCCTCCCCTTTTCTCTTCCAGAACCAGAGTAAAACCTCTTCTATCCACGAGATCTGGTCTTATAAAGACCTCTCAAGCAAAGGCCAAACCTAATCTTGACCCTCGGATCTAAACGCATTGGATCAGCTCATTAAAACCTTCCCGAAACGGCCGATCTCCTTAATCCGGAACGGAAAGCCCAAAAACAGGCAAGTCAGCTTAACGTCAACATAGGTTGTCGTCTACCCCAAATATAAACGTCCATCGATGATGTCGTTTATAGTCTTGCCCATAATTAAATAATTTAGAAAAATTACTAACGTCAATACCTGTTGTCGTTAACATCATATAAACGGCATACGATATTGCCGCTTACAAGTCTTAACGTCAAATGATCTTGACGCCTAGTTCTTACACACAACAGTGTTCAAAATATGCAGAAATAAACAAACAATGTACAGAATAAATTCAGAAATTCTAGGGTACTACAAAGGGTGACTGGTAACGACATTTCCCTCGTGGAGTTGCCTATAATATAGTTTTTCAGGAATTGTTATGGCTCCATTTGAGGCTTTCGTATGCAGGCCCTGTAGAGCTCTTTTTGGTGTGGGAGGAAGCTGGTGATAGACAGCTATTGGACCTGAAATGTGCAAGAAACATTTAGTAAAAATCAGCTAATCCAGCAAAGATTAAAGGTACTCAAGACTGGCAGAAAAGCTATGCAGATAATGAAGGAAAGAATTGGAGTTTGAGTGGGAGAGCATGTTTTTCTTAAAGTTTCTCCAACAAAGGGGTAATCATTTGGTCGGCATGGGAAGTTGAACCCAAGGTTCAGGACCATTTGAGATCTTAAAGAAGGTTGAAAATGTTTACCAATTGTATTATTACCGCCATCTATGGCAAGCATTCACCCGTATTTCACATATCTATGCTAAGAAGTATGTGCGGGACCCATCCCATGTTCTTAATTATGGCCGGTGGATTTTAGCAAGATTTATCCTTTAAGGAGCAGCCCATTAAGATTCTAGACCGTAAGGTCCACATTTG
>JACBKR010003124.1:0-31006 GCA_014218235.1 Colocasia esculenta
GATTTCTTTTCCGCATGAAGCAGGCGCATTTTTAATCATTTCTTATGTAACAACTACACTTTCCTCCCCATCTTATTTGGAGCCTCTGAATGGAAGATTCAGTTTAAAAGGTCTGCAAGTTTAGGAAAAATGTATGGTAATTAGACCTCACATTTGCATTCAATCCTGAAAGGTAGAGAGAGAGAGAAGTGGGTGAACGGTAATTTCCCGTATTTACTTTTGCTTATGACAAAAGTGGAAAATTAGATTTTGAAAAGCTGAATGGAAGATTCTGTCTGGACTCTGGAAAAAGAAATATTTTCTACTTGGCTGGATATTATTTAGATGCCTGCCCACATAACACCATGTGGGGGGACCCCACAGGCACTCGAACACGGTGGCAACCATCCCTAGTGACAGCGGCTACAAATGGCAAAGGGATGGTGTCGTGTCACATCATGACGAGGTTCCTCTGCTCGCATGGTATTTTATGGCACCATGTGAGTAGTGACCTACGCAGTTAGTACTTGCTCAATTAGGTAGAAAGTATATCTTATGATAAATTAATTAGAAGTCTTTAACTGTAATAGGGAGATCTTTACTGTAACAAGACTTAACATATATTGTAACAGGTGATAATTTTTACTGTAATGAGTTACACCTCTGTTAGAGATTAACAAATAAGTCAAAAATTTGATAGGGACTCCTAATTAATTTGTCATATATCTTATTTAACAATTATTTTTTGAATATTATTTTCATACATTTGCAAAAAAATCATAAAAAACTTGCTAAGACTAATTAAAAAAAGATGAGAAAATTTGCTGAATGCAACGAAACCGAATCCAACTACTCCAAAGTAAGGTTCGCCGTACTGCCCGGATCGACCGTACCGCATTTTCCGTGGCACGGTACGTATCGTACTGTACAGTACCGTACCGTTGAGTACAGTGGGAAAATGACATGTTTGATTTATTTTTTTAAATTTTGTGACTTAGTTAATATTTGAAATGAGCAAATTTTAAAAAAAAATGAGTAAAACATAAGAACATCACATAAAGAAGTTGAAAATATAAATAAATTGATTTACTCATTTAAGTCAACCCACCACAACCATTTAATATTCATCTAACATACATAAAATCATACCAAGATCATGACACAAGCAATTAGTGTTCATCTAAATATTAAGGATATAATCATGATACAAGTCAAATACAATATTTATATCGTTGTCCTCATATTCATCATTTTTCTTTACATGAAAAATTACAAATTAGCATCATCATCCTTAACATGTCACTAAAGACATTTAACAAGTTCTTACCTGCTCATCTTCATCATACTGAGTATGTATGTCCACAAAACCTTCGTAGTAGGGGGTATAACTTCCATCTCCGAACAACCTCACATTATAAGTGCTCTCCAAGAAGCGTAAATAATCAGCATAAGGCATGTAATTTTGATATAGGTCTTCGTACATACGCTGATATTCTAAATATTGACGTGTTCGTTGACGTACTATTATAGGTCGTGGTGGTGGAACGATTGGAATTTACATATAAGAACCATCATGACCATACTGGTATCCAGAGGCATAATAGCCACCATATTCATGATGTTGTCCATATGGATCCAACTGTGTATGTCCTAAAAAGAAATTGTGACCCTCACTAGCACCCTCAGATGTTGTGTCGTCCTATGTGCTCAGTCTCTCAAAATCGGATCCAATCCCTAAATAGATACTACTGTTCACAGGACCTATGTGTCGTGTTTTCTCATCTGCTTGATACCTTTTTGAATAGCTTAGTGGAGCACCGTGATCTCGACTATCTTGGGTAGCATGCGTGAACTCAGACTCTAATAAAAAGTGCATGCTACCACCATCACTACCACTACTACGAACACCACCACCACCACCACCACTGCCGCCTGTAGCAGATGAAGAAGAATGATTTGACGTAATTAACCTATAAACCAGCTAACCTGAAGATCCCAAAAAATGCTTGACGTAATTAACCCATAAGCTAGCTAGCCCGAAGATCCTCTTGTAAACCCATTCAAATAATGTCCATTTGTGTTAAAATTTTACCTATAAGCTAATGTAATGGTTTTACAAATTATGGTGATTTTATTTTAATTTTTTGAATTTATTTTATACTGGGTAAAAAATTACCCGAAAAATAGTTGCATCGGCTTAATATCGAAATCCGTACGTCAACAATTCCATATATTTACATTTCTGATATCACCACATTTTTCTGAAAATTATGGTGTTCTCAAATTTTATTTTCGTTACAATTTTCCGATGTCGCCCCGTCGGAGTGCGCACTTCTGAGTATGACATTGGACTATCATTTATTAATGCTAATTAATCCCAGATATTAATAAAATTATTATAATTTGTATCATCTCTTAAATAATTTATGTTTAAAATTTTATCTCAATTAGACACTAATTAGACCCCTTAAGCGCACACAGAGTTTGTCGCGGTACAACGAACTCTCTGTGCGCGTACTTCAATAGGACGACATTTGGTTTCGAAAATAAAGTCAAATATGAAGTCATCATAATTACTAAAAAAATATACTGATTCTAAAAATATAAATATCATGAGTTATTGATGCATAGATGTTGAGATTAAGTCGACCTAATATATTTTAGGACAGTTTTTACTTGATAAAAAATTAATTTAAAAAATTAAACTAAAATTATTAAAATTTGTATCACCTATTAAATAGATTATGTTTGAAATTTCATCTCAATTAGACACCATTAGATCCCTTAGATGTTGAGATTAAGTCAATTTATTGATTTTTAGGATAATTTTTACTTGACAAAAAAATAATTAAAAATTATAATAAAATTATTATAATTTGGATCATCTCTTAATTAATTTATGTTCAAATTTTTATTTCAATTAGACATCATTTGGATCACTTAAACACACCGAATATGAAAAAAATATGAAAAATAAAAATAAAAAACCGAAGTTAGCGGACCGGATCGTACCGGTCCGCTGTGTGCCGCGGCGTGCCGCCGCGGCACACTCGGGTCACCCCTTGGGGGTGACCCGACCGTGCCTGGGGCTCGCCGGGCCCCAGGCACGGTGCGGTTCGCCCGTGCCGCCGCGGTACGGGCGGCACAGGGTGAACCCTGCTCCAAAGTGGCTTAAATTCTCTCAAACATAACAACTGTTATAAAAACCCCGTACTATTTTTATCCAATAAATGCTCAACTTATTTATACGTCCTTAAATAATGGTTATCTCGAGATTCAAACACCTTTAGGGAGCACAAAAGTGTCTTATTGATAGGTCGCAATACGAAAGAGAGGGGGAGAGAGAGAGACACTTTAGTAGTTTGGGTGTTTTTCACCTTCTCTCTGCACAGTTTTTTTGAGAAATGATTAGAAAATTTTAAAAAATATATGAAATTTGCGTAACTTTTAATATGGTGCTATCACAATGGCTGCTCCAAACTGTATTATATAATAATATAGATATGTGATATTACTAGTTAGATATTTTATTTGTCGATTGTTTACGTTTCAATTTGTTCCTTCTGCTACCATATTTACGACGTGACAACTTCTCTTCGTACATATTGATGTAATGACTTCGAGGCATGACATGGCAATTGACATCATGGACATCACCCGAGGTGGTGCAATTATGATGTTCAACGCAATATATGCCTGACATATGCCACATGCTAGGGCACGTGCATCATGGGAGCTCTACTTCTCGATATCAACTTCACCCTATTCCAATGATGGGCCAACGTAAAGCTAGGGGATCAATGGCATGAGTGCCTCCCACATGCTAGACTCAATCATTCGCCATGGTTGATGACAAAGGTTAGTTTAGGCCGACATGCTCATCTTGGCTAGTGCTCTGAGATGAGGTGGCCTCACTTCCATCCGATGAGGGGAGAGTCATGGCCATGCGATTATCTCAGACGTTATGACTCACGTAACGGCCCACTAATGGCCTACTCGGATAACTAGCGCAGATCGTGCACTCCATAATGGTGGCCATTAAGGCCACGGTCTGGCCAGCATTGACGGTGGTCTTAATGGCGTGAACGATTATGGCAACGTGGTGTGATATTTTTGGGATCGTCGCCAATTTGTGGGTGCAACTACCATTATAAATAAGGGGACACTGTCATTCACAGGTACGCCATTTCAGTTCTCTAGGCTCTTCTTTTCTTCTCAGTTTGATTGCTGATTTGAATGTCGAAATATTTTCCCACCGAAATCACTTGGTGGGCTTTGCAAGGTCTTAGTAAGAACCTCCGTCCCCATGCATCTCACCCTTGCACGCTTCAGCCAAGGTGTTTCCGAGAAGTAGGGGTGTAAACGACTCGAGCTGAGCCAAGTATTATGCTGGTTAAGTTATGTTCGTTAATTTTTAATCGAGCTCGAGTCGAGCTCGAGTTTTATCGAGTATTGAAAATGGTTGTTCAAGCTTGGTTCGTTTAAATACTCTCGAGTTCAAGTCCTTAACGAGTATCTTAATGAGTCTAATTGAATTTATGAGTTATATATATAAATATATGAAAATATATATGTATTTATATATGTATATATATAGCCCAATCCAATCTACAAGTAAAAAATTAATTATTTATAAGACCCAAATCTATCTTATTTCAAGGTCATACCTCAAGATCCTTCATAAGTTACTTGTTTAATTATTTTAGTATAATGTTTAAAATATTTAACAACTATATTTATAATTTTTATAATTAAAAAATTAAACGAGTTTGTTCACAAGCTTAATGAATTGAGTAGGCGTTTGTTCATATTCAACTCGTTTATAAAACGAGTTTAAATCTTTGTTTGAGCTTGACTCGTTTACCTTATTAAACGAACCGAATTCGAGTAACATCCGAGCCGCATTCGAGCTACTTGTCGAGTGTATTAGTTCGTTTACAGCCCTACTGAGAAAGACCGTAACAAAGATCATTCAGGTTTGGGACCGTAAATAATCCCAGCCCTTGGATTTTCGATGCCCGAGCCTGACCATCATGGCTTGGTTACTAACAGAATTTGATGCATGGTTCAAAAGTTTAGTGGACCAAGGGCGAAAATCGTAGTTAGGAATACATGATCTAAAATGAAATCTTAGCTTTTCTTCCAAAATAATAAAATATTAACTCATTCTTCGTGCAACATCCAATATCGTTGAAGAGATGACAATGTGGAAGGTTTTGGACCAGCAGGATGTAAAAAAATGTGTCAATAGATGTTAACAATAATAACATTTTCAAACAATGGACACAAGACTACAATGTGGGAGGGACTCGGTATCACATGGCTACAAAATCCAGAAAAAGGTTAATAATTTCAAAAAGTCAAAGGCAGATGAAGCTTAATCAGAGTACTAACGCTATAGAGTAAGAGTGACAAGATATGTCAAAGAAATAATAAGGCACGTCATGCCAACCAGGTAATGATTATGCATTCAATTCCACAAGAAAGAGATCCCCATTTGGAAGAAACATCGAATGCTAAACGACGTTCACCAAAATAGGATTTAGTGGAGCTTTTCCATCTTTTTTTTGCTTTTATTTTACATGTCAGAGCTCAGTACAAAAAGGTTATCAAAGAGTACTAATTCTTCAGACGTAAACAAGTGCATCTTTAAGTGCATAATATATCCTTTACATCAACAAAAAAAATTATGTATCATACTAAATGCGTCCATCTGACTCCATCTTAAGCCAGCGAATATACCTACACCAGTAGATAAAGGAGAAGACACTGATTAAGAAAGAAAATTGTGGCAGGGTGGGGGGGGTGAAGAAATAGGAATCTCGAATCTTAAAATGGCTGGAAGTCGTAATCACCTGATTGTAATCTGCACAGAGCTGTGTCCCACCATATGAACTAATAATATCTCAGAGGAAAAGTAGGACAAAAAGAATTGACAATTGTCACCCGACTTCTATACACCTACATTACCAAGATAAATGCATGTATTTCTGCCCAGCTCGAACCGTGTAAAGAACACCCGAGAACCTCTTCCAAACATGGGATTCTTTTGCATCTACTTGTTTTTGTTTTTCCACCATCCAGAAACAAGTGGAACAAAAACAACTCCATAACTTAAGCTTGTGTTTGATCCAATCACAATCCAGACATCTGCTTTAAGTAGGCATATGAAATCACCTACCGTGGCCCTGATGTAAACAGAAAAAGTTTTGGCGCGAAAGAACAATATGCCTTCCTCCTTCAAGACAGTTCTGACGGTTTGAGTCTTGTGTATTGAAGTGTCTAATAGGAGTGTAAACGAGTCGAGCCAAGCCGAGTATTATGCTGCTCAAGTTTTGTTCGTTAATTTTTAATCGAACTTGAGTCAAGCTCGAGCTTTATCGAGTATTGAAAATGGTTGTTCAAGTTTGGTTCGTTTAAATACTCTCGAGTTCAAGCCCTTAACGAGTATATTAACGAGCCCAATGAATTTATGAGTTACATATATAAAATATATGAAAATATATATGTATTTATAAATATATATATATATAAGCCCAATCCAATCTACAAGTAAAAAACTAATTATTTATAAGATCCAAATCTATCTTATTCAAGGTCATACCTCAAGATCCTTCATAAGTTACTTGTTTAATTATTTTAGTATAATGTTTAAAATATTTAACAACTATATTTATAATTTTTATAATTAAAAAATTAAATGAGTTTATTCATAAGCTTAAATGAGTCGAGTAGGTGTTTGATCATACTCGGCTCATTTATAAAACGAGTTTAAATCTTTGTTTGAGCTTGACTCGTTTACCTTGTTAAACAAACCGAATTCGAGTAACATTCGAGCCGAATTTGAGCTACTTGTCGATTGTATTAGTTCGTTTACAGCCCTACCGAGAAGGACCGTAACAAGGATCATTCAGATTTTGGACCGTCAATAATGCCTAGCCCTTGGACTTTCGATCCCCGAGCCTGACCATCATGGCTTGGTTACTAACGGAATTTGATACATGGTCCAAAAGTTTAGTGGATCAAGGGCGAAAATCGTAGTTAGGAATACATGATCTAAAATTAAATCTTAGCTTTTCTTCCAAAACAATAAAATATTAACTCATTCTTCGTGCAACATCTAATATCGTTGAAGAGATGACAATGTGGAAGGTTTTGGACCAGCGGGATGTAAAAAAATATGTCAACATATGTTAACACAAATAACATTTTCAAACAATGGACACACGACTACAATGTGGGAGGGACTCGGTACCACACAGCTACAAAATCCAAAAAAGGTTAACAATTTCGAAAAGTCAAAGACAGATAAAGAGCACTAACGCTAAAGAGTAAGAGTGACAAGATATGTAAAGAAATAATAAGGCACGCCATGCCAACTAGGTAAGTGATTACGCATTCAATTTCACAAGCAAGAGATCCCCATTTGGAAGAAACATCGATGCCAAACATATTCACCAAAATAGGGATTAGTGGGGCTTTTCCATCTTCTTTTTATTTTATTTTACATGTCAGAGATAAGTACAAAAAGGTTATCAAAGAGTATCAAATTCTTCAGACGTAATTAACAAGTGCATCTTTAAGTGCACAATATATCCTTTACATCAATAAAAAAAATTCTGTAGCATACTAAATGCGTCCATCTAACTCCATCTTAAGCTAGCAAATATACCTGTACCAGGTAGATAAAGGAGAAGACACTGATTAAGAAAGAAAATTGTGGCGGGGTGGGGGGGGTGAAGAAAAAGGAATCTCGCATCTCAAAATGGCTAGAAGTCGTAATCACCTAATTGTAATCTGCACAGAGCTGTGTCCCACCATATGAACTAATAATATCTCAGAGGAAAAGTAGGACCAAAAGAATTGACAATTGTCACCTGGCTTCTATACACCTACATTTCCAAGATAAATATATGTATTTTTGCCCAGCTCGAAACCGTGTAATAAACACCGGAGAGCCTCTTCCAAACATGCGATTCTTTTGCATCTACTTGTTTTTGTTTTTCCACCAATCCAGAAACAAGTGGAACAAAAACAACTCCATAACGAGACCCTACCTTCTTTAAACTTGTGTTTGATCCAATCACAATCCCGACATCTGCTTTAACTAGGCATAGCAAATCATCTATCGAGGCCTCGATGTAAACAAAAAAAGTTTTGGCGCGAAAGAACAATATGCCTTCCTCCTTCAAGACAGTTCTGACGGTTCGAGTCTCGTGTATTGAAGTGTCTAATAGCAGTGTAAACGAGTCGAGTCGAGTATTATGCTGCTCAAGCTCTATTCGCTAATTTTTAATCGAGTTCGAGCTTTATCAAGTACTGAAAATAGTTGTTCAAATTTGGTTCGTTTAAATACTCTCGAGTTCAAGCCCTTAACGAGTATCTTAATACGTCCAATTAAATTTATGAGTTATATATATATATATATATGAAAATATATGAAAATATATATAAAAAACTAATTATTTATAAGACCCAAATCTATCTTATTTCAAGGTCATACCTCAAGATCCTTCATAAGTTAGTTGTTTAATTATTTTAGTATAATGTTTAAAAATTTAACAACTATATTTATAATTTTTATAATTAAAAATTTAAACGAGCTTGTTCACAAGCTTAAACAAATCGAGTAGATGTTTGCTCATACTCGTCTCGTTTATGAAACGAGTTTAAAGTTTTTGTTTGAGCTTGACTCGTTTATCTTGTTAAATGAATCGATAGCATCTGAGCTGAATTCAAACTACTGTCGAGTGTATTACTTCGTTTACAACTGTAACGACCCTCTTTATATCGGTACGGTCCCACCAACCCACATCGATATAGAAAGCATCGCCACAGTGGGACATTTACCCAACACTAGTACAATAGGCTGAAACATACACAAATATAATATATCTTATGACAGCGGAATTTAAAGACTGAAAAAAAATCTTATTCCATCATCCACATTCTATTCACAGTCCGTATAGAAGAAAAGAGAGCTAACTGTTCATAACTGAAATAAAATAAATACATTGTCCACATGAGACTACGCAGAGTCTTTATTACATACTATGAAGTAATAGAAAAGTACAATGCTAACTCCACAACAATCTCTCCTACTCTCGCTCCGAGTCGCTCCTAACGATCTCCTCAGAAGAAGTAGAAACGTCTGCACCTGTACGCCGAAGCAAGAATGAGTTCAAAGAACTCAACAAGTAACACCAAGCACACTAAACATACATGCATCAAGTAATCTCCATATCCTTATGCTATATCATTTACACATAATGTATGGAAGTGACAATTTTTCAAATAGAAGCCTATTCATGATTTCTACACATTTTGCGCATGGATTTAGTTTTATACACAATAAACTAATCCTATCACATGCTTTCTACACTTTTCACTATGCTAAACTGATTTCATTCAATCATTCATAAGCCACATGTTGATCATTTTACACATATTTACACATTTCATAACAACTAATTTAACATGAATTCTAAGATAAGTTTTCACATGGTTAACACATTTTTTAGTGAAAAGCTCGCTGTTTTACTACTATCATGTCGCATTCACAAGAAGTTTATTCTTTTTGCATGTTATCATAAGAATTTCATGAACACATATTCACTTGCACAATTTCACAATTTACACATTTCTTTTCACTTAAACACATTTTCACAATTTCTTAATGCCGTGACACATAGCCCAAACCACTTTAGAAGGACACACACTGATCACATCACATATCATCACCTAGGCATTCCAGTGATTAATCTTAGTTACTGCGCAGAACCGGGAGAAGCACTCTCCACCCTAACCAGCGATACTTGTTCGCCTCCAGGATTTAATCCCAATGCCCATGGGACATCACACACTTGAACTTTCCCGTGGGGACTTTACCACAGTATAGTTCCACAGCCCTCTAAGGTAGCAATGTCACCCATTGGCACATTAATACATTTCTCATTTCAACACATTTTTAAATATAAAATATTTACGCATTCATCTCATGTTCACACATTTACATTCTTTAGTATTACCTAGCATGGTACTACTGTTTTCAGTATTAATCAATTTTTACAACAATTCTAATCATGCTGAATTTTTGCAGAATTAAACATTAATCATATTAGCATGTATTAATATTTAATATCTAACATAAAACAGTTTTATATAGCTACTGTCATCTGTTTAGTATAGAAATTTAACCAGAAATTCATCACAGTTTAACCATCATGCATACCAAAATTTAAATTTTTCTGAGTTACACACATATTTTCTGAAAATTCTAACAGTGATGTTATCAACTGTAAAAATAGCCAAACTTACACAAATTTTCCTTATTCAGATTCTCAATTATTTCATACATGAATACTGATAGTACAAATTTTATCACAATTTTAGGAATTTAACTAGTTTCGCATGAATTCATAACTTTTCTACATTGAGTAGACATATTACTATTTTTTGATTCAGAAAATTAAATAAACCATACAGATATTATAAATTGCTCAAATTTTTATATCATGCATCAGATCTTATGAACAATGTACAGAAAATTCATGGCAATTAATTCTACACATATTTCATAAACGCATTTTCCAAGATTAAAATTTTGTTAGTAGCACATTCCAAGAATTTTAATAATTAGTGAAAATTTCAAAAATGCACAATAACTCACAGTACAACCAAACTATATATTTACATTTATATGAAATTTTACTTTATATCCTCATGCGGAAAAACTCGAAAATTAAGTTATATAGGGACAGACTTGCACACTGTTGCAGTCTGAAGAACTAGATGACATGGGGTAGCCGTCTACAAGTTAACGGCATTATATGATGCCGCCAACACATGATATTGGCGGCAAGGGATCTAGCCGTTAAATCCTGTCTGCACAAAACAGACTGAAAGCCAACAAATCACTTGAAAGGGGGTTCCAGACACGAGAAAAATCTGAGAAATTCCTGGGACATACTAGACACATGTAGGGTTGATGTGAATGGGGTACTTGCCTCCTGTAAAATCCACAAACGACGATTCAAGCCGGAGAAGCCCTCCTCAGCCTGTGCCAAAGAGTCTCCAAATCCCTCCTTCTTCGGATCTTCTGTTGATCTTTACAGCACACTAGCGTGGGGAGTCGTTCCCGGATGTTCAAGGTTGACACCAGCCGATGCAGATCGCCAGACGAAGTCTCCCGAAGCCGGATCTCTCAGGTTCAAGTTAAGGTTTTTGCATAGAAAAGATAGGTTTTTGACCCAAGAGCCAAAAGGGGTGGATCTGGCCGAAATCTGGGTATTTTAAAGGGTTGGGGGTCGGATAGGTTAAAGGGGCAAGTCTCAGAGCCGTTGGGAAGGGTTTTCAAAACAAGGTGCTAGATTTCCGGAGGCGTTTCTGGATCTGGAAACGCAACAGGTTGGGATATTGGCGTCCATATCTATGGTCGCCTATCCAAAATGGGCGTCCATCGATATTGCCGCCTACCCCTGGTCAGCGTCAGCCGATGTTGACGCTGACTGGTCGACAAAATTCACTTTAATTATACAGAATTTATATACTACACACACACATATATATATATGTATGTATACAATATGTACATTACAATAATTACTATTCATACAATTTGTATAAATAAATACTTATACACAATAATCTATACATCATAGTATACACTTATACGCATATACACATACTTAAGTAAGTAAGATGAAAAAAATCAAGGGCCTTACACCAGCTCTAGCGCCAACTAACGAACTCATAATAACTAAGAGAAATGTTATTGTAGCGTACGAGAGAGTTTTTGTAGTATTAAAATAATCGAGTGGAAAATAATCGAGTGGATTTTGATTATTATTATTAGATGTATATAAGTCTTCACAAAAAATAATATTAAATATTTAAAATATAAGTAGAATAAATAAACATAAGACAAATGAATAGATATTAAGTGGAACAAAAATACATAAGTGAAATGAATAATTGTTAAATTTATTCCACTTATATATTTATTTAGTCCATTATATATTATTTATTCCACATATCTATTTATTTGATCTACTAATAAATAGAATAAATAGATGAATAAGTGTAACACATAAGTAATAAGTGGAACAAAATTATTGCTCCACTTATATATTTATTATTCTACTTATCTATCTATTTGATCTATTTATAAATGAATAATAAGTGGAACAAATAATTAGATAAATAAAATAAAATAAATCTATTTTCTTAGCTATTTATTTATTTTTATTAAATTATGATAAATATTAAATATTATTTTATATGAAGACTTATATTATACTCTAAGATAACTAATCGGATGTCATCTGACAAAACTCTCTCGTCAACGAGAGTGAAACATTACTAATAATTAATTGGGTAAATTAATTACTAATTTTTTACTGTAACAGGAAAGGTCATTGTTATAACAAAATTTAATGTATATTGTAACAGAAAATAAAATTATTGTAATGAATTATAACTGTGTCATAGATTAGAAGAAAAAAATTAAATATCTGATAAAATTTTCTAATTAATTTATTCTAATTAATGGAGTCACACAGACATCGCGGGACATGGCCTGGCTAGCGCGCAGAAGGAAGGCGTGAGTTGTTGAAGCCACGCCCACCGCGCTGCGCGGGACCAGCCCGTTTGACCGTTCAAACACTGGCAGCACGTTGTGTGGGCGCAGGGGTACTTGCTTAATACACATGACACGACGAAAGCATAATGTGGAAAAATGTTAAAGACCATAATATGGATGGAACAAAGCATCATTCGGGGTGTGTTCCGTTTTGCCAAAGACGGTAAAATGGTTTGTTGTTAATTACACATATATTATAAAATGTCTGGCATAATTACATATATACTATCTATATATAATTTCTTTACATGCAAATAATGTGAGATTTAAATTTTGGTTATTGACATGTGAATAGATATGGTACCTAATTAATCACAGTTCTTCTCTCCATCGGAACAATTAATAGAGCTGTTATGCTCAATTTTAAATTTGTTGAAGAGATAAAATAGAACCTAGATCTATTTTTTTACAAACATTAATGAAGCTTCCATAGAAGAGAAACATATGATATGTTTTCGTAAAAAAAAAAAAAATCATAAAAGTGAGAATGAAAATTCCATTCTATACATGCCAACTGAACATGAATTAGCAACTGCATGCTGTCAATTAGTAACTGCTCTTTATTGAATAACTCTTTAAATACATGTAAAATATCTATCAAATCGTGCATACCATCTTTACCATTAATCTCAAATTTATTATTCAGGTCAACTATCATTATTTCACCCATGAATCCCATGCCAATGGTTAGAACTAATAGTAATTCCCATGCCAATGGTTTGAGCAAATAGTAGACGGAAATATCCACAAGTGTGATATCAAATGGGTTTCTTTCTTTTCAATGGCTAGATATGTCTTTTTCTTACATGAATCAACTTTTAATCACCTCTACTTTGGTTAATGGGACGGCAGTAACAATTATAGCAAATGCTAACATGTATCCACGGCGTGCACAATATCATATACATTTAAACATTGTATTTATGGTGTTCTATGTGTATGTATGTATATATATGGATGATATATGAAACTTTTTTTTTTGCCACACCCAAAGTTTTTTTTTCCTATTACATTTGTAGTGGTGTTTCCTGTTCGGTAGTGGGCGAATGGGCCTCCACAAGGAGAGATCGCCATGCGGACTAAGGCCTGTAAGACCAGCAAGGACGTCGGGGGGGGAGGGGGTTGAAGAACCGGAGAGAACCCTCCGATACTTAAGTCAGGTCAGAATGTATAGAGAGGGCAAGAAAGGAAGGTCCTTGGTGTGTAGATTCGCGCGCGGACGATTGTGTGTTAGAGAGGTCTCATGCCTTTGCATGAAGGTTACCTTTTCCTTATATAGGGAAGGGACTTGAAGGGTCCGGACGCTTTCTTCTCCAATGATAACGGAAGGGACGTGTCGGTTGAGTTCCCAAAGCGGGGGTTGTCCGTTGGAGACGTCCCTTGGGATCTTGCGCTACCATTACTCCAGATCATGGGGAGGTGCGTTATGCCATCCCATTAACTGCTACGGTGAGCGAAGAGTCGTTCAGTGTTGTTGGCCATGGAGGTGCCGAACAGGGGCTAGTGGACCTGCTCGGTGCGGTTGTTCGGTGCCCAGTGCCCTGGCGCTAAAACCCGTAAAGGGGCGAAGGGGCCTGTTCAGTGTAGCCGTCTGGTGCACGATGCTCTGACTCTAGAACCGCAGATGGTTCGAACAGGAACCTTGAGGTCTGTTCGGTCGGACCCGTTCTGCTCGGATGAGGTCGATGGTGTGCAAAGACTATCTGGAAACCCTTAGGCATTTAGTGGCTGAGTCGTGTTCGGAAGCCTACAGCTGGACCCGAGGACATGTGGTCGAAGGGCCCAAGCCTGATCGCCTTGTTGGGTCATGATGGGCCTATGGGCCTAGGAGGCTCAAAATGGCCTCTACACTTGCTCCCCACCCTCTCAAGTCTACTCGGATACAACTGTGAGCACTTGAGAGGGGAGATGACGGTTCGATGTCGCCTGCCTTGCATTAAATGTGATGCTGATCGCGGTGGTGTATGGCCATCAGTAACGCCGTTGGAGTTCTCCTCGGGGCTGCCGTTGCATGATGGCGGAGGAGACGTGACGTGACCAGGAACTGAAACGGCTCATTCGAACAGGCCATTGGAGCGGGCGAACCGCCATTTTTTGCCTTTGAATCTCGCGCCTCTTCTTCCTTATAAGGAAGGGAAGAGGGGAAGTAAGCACCTTACGCTTTCCTTCTTCAGAAAAGTATTCTCCCGCTCTTGCTATCTGCCTTCTTGCCCCCTGCACCTTCTTCTCCACTCTTCATCTTCCTCACCGACTCCAGGCAATGATGTGGGGCAACGAGAGGGCAAGGCTATTGCTGTGGCGGGAGCGAGCGAAGCAACGCTGGCGGCGACGAAGCGGCCAAGGTACTGATGCTTCGAGAGCTTCCATGAGCATTATCGCATCACGAAGGAATACAACATTATCATGACCCGTGAGGACCAGACATACTTGCTGGACAAGCTTGGCTACTTCGCGCTCTCCCGGACATCTTAGATGTAGGGTTCCGACTGCCGTTGCCAGAGGTGGCGAGGGATCTGCTGAACGCGTGGAAGATCACATCGGTTTAGCTAACGCCCAACTCGTGGAGGACGATATTCGTCTTCTGCATCATGTGCCGGAAGAAGGGGATCCAGGCCACGACCGACCTTTTTCGGAACCACTCAGCCTCGGGTCCTCGCCGCAGTCTAGGACCACAATTATGTACACCAAGCACCAGACCAACAGGATGCAGATCCATTTCTTTTCTCCGTTCCCCCTCTCGAACAACAAGGGGTGGATGGGGCGCATCTTCTTCGTTGGTCGAAGGAAGGGAGCCGTAGCTCCCGAGTGGGGGTTCCCTACTCGGGTGTGCGAACCCATGAGGAAGGATATTGCACCCTTCATAATCCAGGACACAGCAAAGGCGTCAATGGAATTGTTCTTCGTGCTCGTAAACAACGCCGAGCTGTATCTGACGGAGTATAAGCTCGTCAAGCACAAGCTCAACCGAGCATGGGGTAAGTTTCCTTCTTTCCATTGTTCTATGTTTTTGTACCGTATAACCTCTAACTCTTCTTCTATTTTTTTGTCGCAGATGCTGTCGAGCTGGCCGCGGGTCGTCGTGATCAGAAGGACTAGGCCCTGTTCGCCGAACAAATCACCGTCAGATCATAGCTGACATATCTGGGCGAGGACGTGTCAGCGACCACACAGGGGCAGATCGGCCCGTCGTTGGTATGTAGCCCTGCGAGCAGAGGGCCCCTGAAGATCAATCTCCAGAAGGAGGCTGCCGCTCCAAGGAAGGCGCCGAAGGCCCCGAGGCAGCAGATCGAGGAGGAGGCCGAGGAGAAAGATGCTACCCCCAACTCCGACTTCACAAGAAGGGGAAGTTGATGAAGGCGGCGAGCAGGAGAGGGAGACAGGGACTAGGACGGTGTTGGCAGTAGTGGAGCCCCCTACTGTCGAAGGGGTGCTCTTAGAACTTGGCATCGGGGGCAAGGACGTGGTCATCATGGATGACCAATCCGACCAGAAGTCGGCGGGGTCGGCCGGAACCCCAACACCAGGCGAGAGGAGGAGTCTTCAGCCGAGGCGGCAATGACGATGACTGGCGGAGGGGCACCGGTGGGGAGGCCTGGGCCTAGCGTGCCGACCGTGCTTGCGGAGGAGGTGCCCACGACCAAGCGGACGTCGACAGCTCCCGCCAGGCAAATGGCGGACTACGGTTAGGCGTCAACCCTTTCGGGGGTGCCCACAAATAATGTCGTGGACCCGGAGTCACGACAATAAGGACGATTGTAGAGATCATGGTCGAAGAGCCGACAGTCTTCTCCGAGCAGACCCCTGCCGGAGGGCTGGTTGTTCATCTCGAGGAGACGGTTGGGACGGCCATCATAGAGGAGGAACCGGACGAGGATCGCGCGACCCTAGCTCGGGTGTTCCCGACGAGAGTCCCCACGCTGCCTTCGGTGGCGAGTATGGAGGCCGCCTTGGAGCATCTCCAAGAGGGCCCCCACGCGGAGCTTACACCCTTGCCCCACCGCCAAGCAGTTAGAGGTGCTCATGCGGTGTCAAGGGTTGAGCTCGGAGAAGACTTCGAGAGGGTGGAAGAGAGGGACCGCCAAGAGAGGAGCTATCATGTCCCGACGCGGAATATCGAAATGTGAGGCAGTTGCAAGTAGTGAGTACAGAGCGTAGAATAGACAACAAACTATTGGTCAGTTTAATAATACGAAATCAAATAACTTTCATTGATAATTCCACTACTGTCTATTACATCAACTAACTCGGAGCCATAACATAGGGCCCAATTGACTCTAATACATAAAATAAAATAAAGACTAACTACCACATCTAGGATAACTTGGTGACGTCATGGCACTCGTGGATCACTCCTGGTCCTCCCCATCCTCGTAAGTGTACTCATTCTCCTCAGCCTCACCTGAGAACACAATGACAAATAACGTAGGGTGAGCAACAACGTCCAGTAGGATTTATATCTCATGGTGCGAGCAAACTTTACATGATTAATGTATTAAAAGCAAAGTCACTATATGATAGAGCGAGAGAGTCAAGTAATGTAAGAGATCGCATAATAGCATGTGATTGAAATAGCACAAGTTTCCAAATATAGCACAAAGTAGGATGGCCATAGCACAAATAGCACAATGTATAATGATAGAACAACGAGTATAGTATAGCACTTTGATTGTCATTTAGATAGTCGAGATAGATAGCACTTGAGTGTAACGCCAAACACTCTGGTCTTTTAACTCCCGCGAGCAAATAGCACTTTTGGGCGCACCTCTCAGGACGAGACCAGGCCGTTTAATATTGTCAGGCATTAGTGATATTGTTTATCTTTAAACAATCAGTCAATGGCCAATAGAGAGTACCAAGAAATAGATGAGAGTACGAGATTAATAGACGAGATAGTAGAGAGAGTGTGAATAGATGAGCGAGTAGAGTATAGATAAGAACTAAGGGTCATTGCACATAAAACGTTGATTAAACGGGCGATAGTAACAATTGCACAACACACGCAATTGGTATTGACAGTCAGGTGGAATTCACTACCCTTCCACTGGCCATGTTACGTACAGGTCCAGAGGTCCGACGTGAGTCAAGATAAGAGAGAACTTCTAAAGCCGTTTGGATCATATCGATCCCTAAAGGTGTTATGGGCATTAGGGTACAACCAGCTCGGTCTCCATGAGGGAATCCATAGAGCACGGAGTCTTACGGAGGTCTTAACAAAAGGTCCCTTGTCTACCAGAAGAAACGTCCGATAGAGAGGTTCCAACTTGTCAAGAAAGTAGTGTGTAGAGAAAACGAGTTGCTTGACGTTCCAGAGGAATTCTTAAACAGTGGAGCGGTGATATCTGTAATACCCTAGAATTTTTTTATTTATGAAAAACATGAATAATAAAGTTATTAGACTTAAACATTAGTGATAAATTGAAATAATTGATATTTATGTATGATTAGTGGTAACGAATGTCCCCCAGTGTCGTATATAGAGGTACGCGCTTCCACAGGGCGACATCGGAAAACAACATCGAAATAAAAATATGAGTACACCATAATTTCCAGAAAAATGTGGAGAAGTCAGAAATGTAATTATCCGAATTTTTTGACGTACGGATTTCGAGATTAAGTCGATGCGATCATTTTTCGGGTGATTTTTCACCTACTGTAAAATAAATTCTAAAAATTAACCTAAGATCACTATAATTTGTAAAACCATCATATTAGGCTATGGTTGAAATTTGAACACAAATGGACACCATTTGGATGGGTTTACATAGTGATCATTGGGCCAGTTGAATTAAGGGCCAATTACGGTAAGTATTTTCTTGGAAATTCTAGTGGCATACGTGTAATGCTCTTAAAGAGCCACCACAACTAGGATTGGGTTGTCATTACCATTACCTGCGTGTAACCAAAGTAAAAGTGCATGAGCTACGTGTTAAGATAAGAGTTAAAGGATTCTTACCATGACACATGAGCAACCTACCTGTCATTGTGCATGGTGATCTGTGGGGTTATAAATACACCCCAATATCCTTTGTGTCTATCTTTCTGAACTTTTCCACTGTTATGCTGCTGCTATGTTTGCACCATTCTTGAGTTAGATACGTAGCTGGAACCACTGTCCTGGTGCTTGCACCCTTGTTCTTGCCCGCACTGGTGCTGGAGCGCTGCTAGGGGGTGTTGTGGAGCTGACGGATCAGACCTGGAAGGAGTCAGCTATTCTCTCATTACTGTTGTCTACTTCCTCAGCTGCTATACATTGGGTTCTTGAGGAATTTGAAGTCAGGAAAAGGTTGTGCTAGTTATAGAGGTATGATTCTCTTCTTACTCTTCTCTTCTTCTTCTTACATTCCCACTTAGTTGCGGGTAATGTGCAGTGATCCTCTACCATGGGTGTACTGTTCTTCTAGACTTGGAAGGTAGTTCCTTGATAAGAATTGAACTGTCGTCATGTCCAGATTTGTGTTTGTTTGAGAGACTACCCATCATCTCTTTGCATTCAATATGTTCAAAAATCTGAAACCATGTCAATCTTTCTGTGTAGTGTAGACTGAACCATAACGGTTCATTCTCCTTAGTGAAATTGATTCGTTGAGAAACCATGAAAGTCTCAAGTGAGTGTGTTTTGATAAATGAGTGATGAAAGAAGGAGAGATAATTTTAAGGGAATTACTCTTTCAGTAATTTCCCTCAAACTAGTCTTCTTGTTGAGTGACTAAGTAAATCATATCTCTTGCTCTTTCCTTCATTTTCTTGTCATGAAATCTTCATGTTTGAAGCTAAGTTTACACTTTTCTAAAGTCCTAATCATGTTAGGAATGATAGAAGAGTTTGTTAGTACCATTTCTAGTTGGTTTGGAAAATTTCTGAAAGTTTACACAAGACCTGTCGACAGATGAACTCCTTGCTGTCGACAGGAACCTATTTCTAGAAACCAGAAAACCATCACTGTGTGTTGCTGTCGACAGGCCCATAGCTTGCTATCGACAGGAACACACAGAACTGAAATTCCAGTTCTGGAAACTAGCCCCTGTCGACAGCAAGCTCTTGCTTGTCGACAGGTGCTGACAGTATCATGTTTCCAACACTATTTTTGCTCTGTTTTTATTGTAAAGCTTACCCAATTATTCCAACCAATGGACCACTTAAATTTTGTGTTTTTACCACCTAAATACCTACAAGAATCAGTCATGTTACTTTTCTTCCACCATGAACCATTCCTTCAAAGTTCCGAACAAGATTGTTCTTGTGAGATTCTTAAATTCTGAAATTAGTAAAGGAACAGACTTCCTTAATTATTGTGCGTGAACCTTGAGTAAATCCTTGTGTACCTTGATTCATTACAAGGATGAGTGTGTGATGATGACACTTTGTGAGTCTTGGGACTCATTCGAGAAATATGTCTGGCAAATAAAGGGCTGGTTCAGTCCTGGGGGAGCGCCCGAATTCGTCAATGGCCGCACGGGAGCAATGAGGACATCGTGGATGTTGGCATGCATCAATTCGTGCTTGATTAGTCATCACGTCATGCTTGTTGTGTGTGATATTGTATCTGATTATGAATTCAAGTATCATCCTGAGTTATTGATTCTATTTCTAACATTGTGCTTGTTCAACACATGTTATCGAATGACCTTGTTTATTCGTTATTTTGAACACTTCGTGCTAGCGACTTTTACTCATTCTATCTTGGATATATGTATCTGAATCCTTTTGAATTAAAAAAAAGTTGAATCCTACTGGGCTAGTTAGCTCATTCAATTTAATATTTCAGGTGAACAAGGTAGAGGTATTGCTTAAGAGGGGACTGAGTGCTGAGAGGACCACCTTATGCTAAGAAGTGTTGTGCAGCTATCTTTTATTTTCTTTGTAAGATAGAAGTGAGAATGTAATAAAGTTACAGTTACTTTTGTTTGCTCCTCATTCAGACTAAAATGAGGAGTATCATGTAATAATTTCCGCAAATCTAGTTGGTATGAGCAAACCATGTGTTACTCGTCGTGTATAATGTCTGTCATATTCAATAAATGTAGTTTTGCTAGAACATGATAGATTAAATTGTATCAGAGCCTTAGTACGATAAATCTAAGGATAAACCATGAGTTGGGGTAGAAATTGGGGATTAGTTGATATGATCTTGTAGTTTATAAATGCTTAACTTGATATTTGTTTCAGTATGGACATGAATGCCCAAGAGAAGTTGGTGGCAACTATGGAGATGCTTCGCCAAGACATTGAGTCGTATGCTCAGGCACAAAAGGAAGTTCATGTACAACTTAAGGAAAAAGTCGTCAATATAACTACGGGTGCTTTCTTTGCCGGCAATCCTAGTGCTGCATTGGACGTAATGACTCAAATCATGTGTAGGCTGGACAATCTCAAGCTGGGGCAAGATATGCTGCTTCACCAGTTTGAGGGATATTGGGAAGCTATGACGGATGCGGCAAGGGAATTGTATCATGGAGTTGGGGGAGAACAACAACAACAACCACCAGTAGAGTCTGTCATTGACCTGACCCAGAACTAAAAAGGACTTAGGCAACTTGTCCTTCTTTTTAAACCTCTCCTTTTGTGCAAATGTTAGTTGTATATATGTAACTCCCATGTGTATGGGGAGTGAGAGGTTAAGAAAGTATGTTTTGTATATGGAATAGTTGGAAGTAGAAGACGTCAGTGGTTTAGTTGCTAGTTATGATTGTATATCTTGATGTAAATATTTAACTGATGAATGAAATGGTGTGTTTATGGATTTGAAATGTGCATATGTGATGAATGCTAGTGGGTGGATTGTGAAATTAATGTATGTCCTATTGAATGTTTCAGATTATTACCTAATTTTGTCATGGATGGAGGTGACGCTAATTGGAGGAAAATGGAAAGTTCATGCATGACTTGACCCGAGTAATTAGGACTGTAGCCCGAATAACACCATAATAGGACAAATTTATTCAAGGATTTCTGAAGTTTAGATCCTCCGAGATTTTCAGGGAGTACCGACCCGGACGAGGCCGAGAATTGGCTAAGAGATATGAAAGATATTTGGAGTAATTAAATGCACCGAAAGGAGAAGATCTGATTAGTGACTTTTCAGTTGAACGGGATGCTAGAGCATGGTGGGACACTGTGACATCAACATTGGAAGATCCAAATCAAATTAGTTGGGATGAATTCATAGAGCTGTTTAATGATCAGTATTTCTCTGAAGTTGTCCAGGAAAAAAGCAAATGAATTTGCCAATCTAAAACAATTAAGGATGACAGTATCCGAGTAAGAGGCACAGTTGCTCGATTATCCAAGTACGCTCCACATCTCATAGACACAGATAAGCTGAAAGCCAGAGATTCATGAATGGACTACGACCTATCTATATTGTGCAGCTAACTTCACACTTGATCACTACTTATTCAGATATGGTCAAAAGAGCTTTGGCTTTGGAAGCTGCTAATGATATGGTGGACAAAATTAAGGGAAGGTCAGGAGAAGGATCTTCGGATCGAAAGAGAAAATTTGAGTCGGGAAATGTCCCGAAAGTGTAGCAATCTGGAAAGAAGACAGGGAAAGCTCCAAATGGAAGCAAGGACGTGTGTAAGCATTGTCATGTTAGTGGACATACGACAGAGGTTTGTTGGCGTAGGTTGGGAGCATGCCTTAAGTGTGGAAGTACTCACATCGCATTTCAGAATGTCCGACAATCAAAAAATGTCAGCCAAACCAATCCCCAAGCGAGGCAAATGAAGCAAGGAAGAATACAAGCAATTCAGGAGGTAGAACCTGAATCCCCACAGGAAGGCGGACTGATTGAAGGTACACTAATAGTAAACTCAAAACTTGCACATGTATTATTTGATTCAAGAGCTACACACTCCTTTATTAGCTATAATTTTGCTAAGTCTTTGGAACTACAACCAATCCTATTGTCAACACAATTGGAAGTGGCAACTCCTTTAAGTGAGGGTAAGAATCTTAGGGAGTATTACCCTGATAGTCAGATTTTATGTGACGGACACAACTTATATGGTGATTTGATATGCTTGGAAATGTGGGATAATGATGTGATCCTCGGGATGGATTGGTTATCTAAATACCATGCTAATTTAGATTGCCAATTAAGGCGGGTCTCATTTCCAGGAAAGGAAATTTGTTCTATGACTTTTGATAAACCCCGCGTTAGAAGAATACCGATAATCTCAGTAGTTAAGGCTTGTAGCTAGTACGAAAAGGTTGTCAAGGGTACTTGGCTTCTGTAACGATACTAAATCAAGATATCACAGGATTGGGTAATATTCCAGTAGTAAGAAATTTCTTGATGTTTTCCCTGAAGAATTACCTGGCATACCACCTAATAGAGAGGTGAATTTTCAATTGAATTGATACCAGGAGCTACACCAGTGTCAAGACACCATACAGAATGTCAATGGAAGAATTAAAAGAATTGAAAAGACATTGTTGGAATTGATTGAAAAAGGGTTTATTAGACCTAGTACCTCACCCTGGGGTGCTCCAGTGTTATTCGTGAAGAAAAAGGATGGATCTATGTGATTATGTATAGATTACCGACAGTTAAATCAATTGACCATAAAGAACAAATACCCACTTCCAAGAATTGACGATCTATTTGATCAATTGTCTGGAGCTCAGTATTTTTCCAAAATTGAGTTAAGATCTGTTTATCATCAACTCAAGATTCAGGAGCAGGACATTCACAAACAACTTTCCGAACAAGATATGGGCATTACGAATTTGTAGTAATGTCATTGGATTAACTAATGCACCTGTTGCATTTATGCGTTTGATGAATGACGTGTTCAGAACTTTCTTCTTGGATCAATTTGGTTGTGTTTATTGATGACATACTGATTTATTCCAAGAGCATAGAAGAACATGAGACCATTTACGAATTGCTTTGCAACTATTGCGAGATCACCAATTATATGCAAAGTTTAGTAAATGTGAATTTTGGGCGAAGCAAGTGATGTTCTTGGGGCATGTTATTTCAAAAGAAGGATTTTCTATGGACTCTTCAAAGATTGAGACCATACAAAGATGGGAGCAACCAAGGAACCTCACTGAGGTTAGAAGTTTCTTGGGTATGGCTAGTTATTACCGGCGGTTTGTCCAGAATTTTTCTAGAATTGCTTCGCCTCTCACACAGTTGCCCAGAAAAGGAACTGCATTTGTATGGAATGAGGATTGTGAACAAGCATTTCAGTTATTAAAGCAATGTTTATCATCAGCACCAATTCTAGCTTTGCTGGTTGAGGGAAAGTTATTTGAAGTTTATACTGATGCTTCAAGTATTGGACTAGGATGTGTGTTGATGCAAGATAGACGGGTTATTGCTTATGCATCAAGGCAATTGAAAACTCATGAGAAGAATTATCCAGTACATGATTTGGAATTAGTCGCAGTAGTTTTTTGCTCTTAAGCTTTGGAGACACTACTTATATGACAATCAATTTATAGTATACTCTGATCATAAGAGCCTAAGTATTTGTTTTCACAGAAAGAATTGAATATGAGACAAAGAAGGTGGATGGAGTATATCAAAGATTATGATTTCAAAATTGAATACCATCCAGGGAAAGGCAATACCGTGGCTGATGCACTCAGCAGAAATCCTATAGCCAAAGTATGCCAGTTACAAGTAGGGGAGTGGAAATTGTTAGAAGAATTTTCCACATTAAGCTTGAAGGTGGAAACACAGGAAGGAAGGGTTATCATTATAACTTGACAGTTCAATCAGATTTATTGAGACAAATTAAAGAACAACAAGATAATGACCCTATGTTGATAGAAATCAGGGAAAAGTTGATCTCTAAACCTGATTTTAATGAAGATTCCCAAGGAAATATTCGATTCCGAGATAGGATATGTGTGCTGGATAATTGCGAGATCAAAAGGCAAATCTTAGAAGAAGCTTACCGGTCATATTATACCATTCATCCTGGAGCTGTTAAGATGTATCAAGATTTAAAGAAACATTTCTGGTGTTGCAATATGAAAAAGGTATTGTAAATTTCATAGCAAGATGCTTAACGTCAGAAAATCAAAGCTGAATATCAGAAACCAGCAGGAAAATTAAAACCACTAGAAGTGCCAGAGTGAAAATGGACAGTATCGGTATGGATTTTATAGTAGGATTACCCCGAACACGAAGTGGATTCGATGCTATATGGGTAATCATTGATCGACTCACAAAATCAGCTCATTTTCTAGCAATCAAAACAAGGTGGTCTGTTAGTGTCTTAGCACCCTGTATATGAAAGAAATTGTCCGATTACATGAATTCCGAATATAGTTTCAGATAGAGATGCAAGATTTACCTCACATTTCTGGAGAGAATTACAAGATGCATTGAGAACTAAATTGAAGTTTAGTACAGCATTTCATCCTCAGACTGACGGACAAACAGAGCGGGTAAATCAATTATCGAAGATATGTGCCGAGCTTGTATACTAGAGTTTGGAAAAGACTGGAACACTCATTTAGCAATCATGGAATTTGCATATAATAATAGTTACTAGTCTACAATAAATGGCACCTTTTGAGCTTTATATGGCCGCCAATGTAGATCACCATTATGTTCGGTGGAACTAAAAGAAACCATATTCTTGGACCTGAATGATCTAAGACCAAACACAGAAATTATCAAGTTGGTGCAAGACAGAATGAAGGCTGCCCAAGATCGACAAAAAAGTTATGCTGATCGTCGAAGAAGGGAATGGAGTTTCAGGAAGGGGAACATGTATTCCTTAAAGTATCTCCTCTACGTGGAATTAAAATATTCAGAATTAAAGGAAAATTGAGTCCAAAGTACATTAGACCATTTGAAATTTTGAAAAGGATTGGAGAAGTGACGTATCAATTAGCACTTCCACCACAGTTATCTAATGTACATGATATCTTTCACGTATCGATGCTAAGAAAATATGTTTATGACCCAGAACACGTTATTGGATATCAAGGTCTGGAAATACAAGAAAACTTAGCATATGAAGAAAGACATGTACAAATTCTTGATCGGAAAATTAAGCAACTTCGCAGCAAAGAAGTTCCTTTGTTAAGATTCAATGGAGTAAACGCGGACAAGAGGAAGCAACATGGAACTTGAAGACGCCATCAAGATTAAATACCTAGACTTGTTTACAGGTTAGTATCCATACCTTTATGTTATTAAATTTGGAGGACCAAATTCTTTTAGTGGGGAGAGTTGTAATATCCCAGAATTTTTTTATTTTTTATTATAAAAAACATGAATAATAAAGTTATTATACTTAAGCATTAGTGATAAATTGAAATAATTGATATTTGTGTATGATTAGTGATAACGAACGTCACCCCAGTGTCGTATATAGAGGTGTGCGCTTCCACAGGGCGACACTGAAAACAACATTGAAATAAAAATCTGAGTACACCATAATTTCCAGAAAAATGTGGAGAAGTCAGAAATGTAATTATCCGAATTTTTTGACGTACGGCTTTCGAGATTAAGTCGACGCGACCATTTTTCGGATGATTTTTCACCTACTGTAAAATAAATTCTAAAAATAAAATAAAATCATATAATTGTAAAACCATCATATTAGGCTATGGTTGAAATTTGAACATAAATGGACACCATTTGGATGGGTTTACATAGTGATCATTGGGCCAGTTGAATTAAGGGCCAATTACGGTAAGCATTTTCCTGGAAATTCTAGTGGCATACGTGTAATGCTCTTAAAGAGCCACCACAACTAGGATTGGGTTATCATTACCACTACCTGCGTGTAACCAAAGTAAAGTGCATGAGCTACGTGTTAAGATAAGAGTTAAAGGATTCTTACCATGACACATGAGCAACCTACCTGTCGTTGTGCATGGTGATCTGTGGGGTTATAAATACACCCCAATATCCTTCGTGTCTATCTTTCTGAACTTTTCCACTGTTATGCTGCTGCTATGTTTGCACCATTCTTGAGTTAGATACGTAGCTGGAACCACTGTCCTGGTGCTTGCACCCTTGTTCTTGCCCGCACTAGTGCTGGAGCTGCTGCAGGGGTGTTGTGGAGCTGACGGATCAGACCTGGAAGGAGTCAGCTATTCTCTCATTACTGTTGTCTACTTCCTCAGCTGCTATACATTGGGTTCTTGAGGAATTTGAAGTCAGGAAAAGGTTGTGCTAGTTATAGAGGTAGGATTCTCTTCTTACTCTTCTCTTCTTCTTCTTACATTCCCACTTAGTTCGGGTAATGTGCAGTGATCCTCTACCATGGGTGTACTGTTCTTCTAGACTTGGAAGGTAGTTCCTTGATAAGAATTGAACTGTCGTCATGTCCAGATTTGTGTTTGTTTGAGAGACTACCCATCATCTCTTTTGCATTCCAATATGTTCAAAAATCTGAAACCATGTCAATCTTCCTGTGTAGTGTAGACTGAACCATAATGGTTCATTCTCCTTAGTGAAATTGATTCGTTGAGAAACCATGAAAGTCTCAAGTGAGTGTGTTTTGATAAATGAGTGATGAAAGAAGGAGAGAGAATTTTAAGGGAATTACTCTTTCAGTAATTTCTCTCGAACTAGTCTTCTTGTTGAGTGCCTAAGTAAATCATATCTCTTGCTCTTTCCTTCATTTTCTTGTCATGAATCTTCATGTTTGAAGCTAAGTTTACACTTTTCTAAAGTCCTAATCATGTTAGGAATGATAGAAGAGTTTGTTAGTACCATTTCTAGTTGGTTTGGAACAATTTCTGAAAGTTTACACAAGACCTGTCGACAGATGAACTCCGTGCTGTCGACAGGATCCTATTTCCAGAAACCAGAAAACCATCACTGTGTGTTGCTGTCGACAGGCCCATAGCTTGCTGTCGACAGGACACACAGAACTGAAATTCTAGTTCTGGAAACTAGCCCCTGTCGACAGCAAGCTCTTGCCTGTCGACAGGTGCTGACAGTATCATGTTTCCAACACTTATTTGCTCTGTTTCTTGTTGTAAATCTTACCCAGTTATTCCAACCAATGGACCACTTAAATTTTGTGGTTTTTACCACCTAAATACCTACAAGAATCAGTCATGTTACTTTTCTTCCACCATGAACCATTCCTTCAAAGTTCCGAACAAGATTGTTCTTGTGAGATTCTCAAATTCTGAAATTAGTAAAGGAACAGAGTTCCTTAATTATGTGCATGAACCTTGAGTAAATCCTTGTGTACCTTGGTTCATTACAAGGATGAGTGTGTGATGATGACACTTTGTGAGTCTTGGGACTCATTCGAGAAATATGCCTGGCAAATAAAGGGCTGGTTCAGTCCTGGGGGGAGCGCCTGAATTCGTCAGTGGCCGTGCGGGGACGATGAGGACATCGTGGATGTTGGCATGCATCAATTCGTGCTTGATTAGTCATCATGTCATGCTTGTGTGTGTGATATTGTATTGATTATGAATTCAAGTATCATCCTGAGTTATTGATTCTATTTCTAACATTGTGCTTGTTCAACACATGTTATCGAATGACCTTGTTTATTCGTTATTTTGAACACTCCGTGCTAGCAATCTTTACTCATTCTATCTTGGATATATGTATCTGAATCATTTTGAATTAAAAAAAGTTGAATCCCACTGGGCTAGTTAGCTCATTCAATTTAATATTTCAAGTGAACAGGTGGAGGTATTGCTTAAGGGGGACTTGAGTGCTGAGAGGACCACCTTATGCTAAGAAGTGTTGTGCAGCTATCTTTTATTTTTCTTTGTAAGATAGAAGTGAGAATGTATAAAGTTACAATTACTTTTATTTGCTCCTCATTCAGATAAAATGAGGAGTATCATGTAATAATTTCCGCAATCTAGTTGGTATGAGCAAACCATGTGTTACTCTCGTCATGTATAATGTCTGTCATATTCTGTAAATGTAGTTTTGCTAGAACGTGACAATATCGGTGTTCCAAAACTACGTAATAAAATGGCAACAATGTCATTATTATTATTGGTGAAAAATGTGAAATTATTGAAGCCATTTACCAGATAAATTATTCAAGTATTTTCAGCATGGTCTCATGGCAATTTAATCGTTTGAAGTGTGTGCATGTGTATAAAATCATGAGAGCATGATATAGTCCGTGCACAAGTTTCTTAAAATTAAGAAACATGTAATTATAACAAGTATGTTAACATGGTTAATTACTATTCATAACCAGTGTTACAGGTCATAATCATGCTTAACCAGCCTAAATAATCATTTAAATAACAGAAGATTAGTTGCTGGAACATTGCATGTAAATCGCGACAGGTATGATGGTCGCGTTTATCAGCCGGGCAGAAACGCGATGACGGAGACCGTCGCATTCATGAAACCCTAATTGTTTAACTAGCGTGATTCCCCAGCGGCAAGAAAACACAGTGAAATGCGACGACCTTAGCGGTCACGTTTCAGAGGTCTTCTGATAGGTCAATGGTGCACAATTTGAGGCGTGGGACGGGCTAAAACGCGTCGACATGGGTTGACGCCTTTCAGGTAATCGTGACGGCCAAGGCCGACGCGATACCAGGTGATTGAATTGCATCGCCTAACGCTGTCGCGATTCAAGCTTCAAATCGAAAACGTAGAAAACACAAGAACCATGCAGTACACATCATGCAACGCTTATATCTCTCAAACTAGGGCACATGGGACACAGTGATGAACATGAAACTTGTAGGGGACATCAAGTAGAAGAGATCTATGCTGTTGGAGTGAATCAATTTGGTCTCGTAAGGCGTGCAAGCTAGCATGAACAAGATTCGACACAAACATGCACGACGATGGTAGAACGCTTATAACTCGATGATTACATGATGGAATTTGGGCAAACCACTTGCAAACAAAACTAGACATGCAGCACTACAAGATGATATGAGTTTAGTTTCTCTTCAGCCTGAGAATACCTACCTTTATGAAGATCAAAGTCCTGTTTGTGCACAGGTCGCAGCAGAGCACGGTTGGGGAAGAAGCTCCATTCTCCAGTCATTCTCCTCTATTCTTGGCACCCTAGCACAGCCTCCCACGACACCAACACAATGGTGAACCTTCCCTCTTAGCCTTAGGTCGAGTTCTTATATGTCTAGAGTTTATTTCATGTCCCATTACAACTAGGAAAGGTAGGTGTGTTTCTACTTAGTTCCCTTCCTTGTTTTGATGGTCTCTTCTCCCATTGGGTGGGATTGCCATTAGACGGTGCTTGCCATGTGGGGCACGAATATGATTACCTTTCTTGGCTATTACCACGGTTTAAATCCCTAATTTAACACCTTCCTATTTTCCCAATAATTATGGTCACGATTCTTGGGTATTTTCTCTTAACCCATAATCCAACTCCTAATTTGGCCCATTAACCTTTAAGTGAGCTATATAACAAGCCCATTACTTTAAATGTTTATTGTTTTTATTTAATTCATTTCTTTCATTGTTTCTATTTATTTAATTATTATTTAAAATATTGGGTTGCTACAGGAGCCTCTCAGAGGATGACGCCGAGCTCGATGCCGACGAGCTGGCTGATGAGATCTTGAGGTCAGTGGAGGCGCTCTGGAGGCTGGCGTCGCGGGCGTAGGATCATCGACACCTATGGGATGCCGAGATTGCGTTCTTGGCAGAGCGTGAGGAGTAGCACCGCAGTCGGAAAGCCGAGCAGCGGAAGAAGAATAACGATCTCTGAGCCGCGCTAAAGGCCGTCGAGCGGGAACTCGTCATCATCAAGGTGGAGAAGGCTGCCCCAGTGGCAATCCTCCAAGAAGCTCGATGCGTCACCGAGTACAAGGCCAAGCCAGAGTTCCAGGAGGATCTGGAATAGTACAGCGCGTCTTGCTACAAGGTCGGGCTCGAGGTCGGCGACAATCGATGATGACGACATGCCACCTCAGAGTACGCCCGTGAAGCCTTCGAGGCCGCCGTCCGAGAATGTCGCCAATGAACCCAAGATCCTCGCCTAGATAGGGTTCGTTTTGCCAGCTTCCAGGCAGGACGGATGGCTTCTGGTGCCAAAGATGTCGGCCCCTCCGACCGAGCTCCTTGAGCCTTATGTATTTTTTGCTTTTTTGATATGTAACTTGCCTTGGTAGGCCATGTACATTCTTTTCCTTATGGATGAAATAGAAAATCATCTATTGTCTATCCTTTTCTTTCTTGTCAAGTTTTTTTTCGAATCGGAATTCGTCGGTGTCTTAAGGCTTTTGGGTACCGTGTAAGCCTTCCGAGCTGAAGAGCTCTGGCCAGAGGTTGTACTGAACGCCCTTGTGTGTTCTAGGGTTTTTAGGCACCGCGCAAGCCTTCCGAGCTGAAGAGCTCTGGCTAGGGGTTGTAAGAACACCCTTCTCACAAATCGATAAGACAGAAGAGAAGTAGGATTTCGACCAAAAGGCCCTTCTTATAAATAATAGGCC
>JACBKR010003125.1:0-30880 GCA_014218235.1 Colocasia esculenta
ATGACCATCCACTATCATCTCTTCTTGCTATACGTCGCTTGCTATTCTTGACAATGTCATTACTTGCTATTGTTGTTATCGTTTTCTATCGTGACTTGACTTTAATCATCGTGCTATACTTGATTCGTCTGCTATCTAAACCAGGTTACTTGTGCTATTACTTTCTCGACTTACATGACTCTCTCTCTATCATTAGTTACTCTGCCTTTAATGCATTAATTACTTAAAGCATGCTTGACTCAGATTTAAGTCCTACTGGGCGTTGTTCGCTCACCCTGCGTTTTTGGTTATTGTGTCTCACAGTAAGTCGGACAATGACGTTAGATGCACCCATGGGACAAGACCCGAGTGTTGAGTGACCTGGAATTAGTTGATGAAGATACTCTAGTACAATGGAGTCTAGTAGATATTGTTTTTAGATTTCTTTCTAATGTAATAGAGTCAATGAGCTATATGTTTTGGCTCTGGATTAGTGGTTGTACTAGTCTTAGTGGAATTTCAATGAAATGAAGAGTTTTATTCCAATTATTGTTCATTAGATACTCTGATTTATTCAACTGATTGTACATGTTACTCTACTATGTACTTCGTTCACGTCTCCCCCGATTTATTCCGCTGCTAAATTGGAGGGGCGTGACAGCATGCGTGAACATGATCATCTATGAGACATTGCCTGCAAGCCACAGTTCATTCGCAATCTCCTCCCTCAGTGCCTCCCCAGCTGCCCTTGCTGTTGCGTTAAGGCACACGCCAGTGGGTGCATCTTCAAGCATAGACCCCTCATCGGACTCATTATCATCGAAGGGTGCATTAAAGAAGTCGTCGTACCTCTGTTCACAGCGGATGTAGTTATATACCACAAGACATGCAAACACTATCTTCTTTTGTGTGTCAAAGGGGTACATATTTCCCTCTCGGAGGGTTTGGAACCTCATATTCAATACACCTAAAGCCCGTTCGACACAATTTCGAAGTTGTGCATGTCTCTGGTTGAATTTTTCTTGCTTGTTATCATAACGTCTATTTCCTGGCCTACGAAAGCTTGAAATATGATACATGTGGCCACGATATGGGGCAAGGAAAGAGCTAGTGTTTGCGTATCCGCCATCAACTAGGAAATACTTACCCACCCATGGCACAACGAACTCTTCTCGTGAAATAGCCCATCTTAACACTTTCATATCTGGTGCAGAGCCTTCCCACCCTACACATGCATATTGAAATAAGCCATCAAATGACACAACATCTATCACATTTTACGTTATACCCTGTTTGTGATTCCAAAACGTGGTTGGTCATCAATTGCCACATTTGCAGGAATGTGAGTGCCATCAATAGCACCTAATGCATCCTACAAAATATACATTAAATTTAGATCATGTACAGATGAAATGTTCAACAAGTTGTGCATTGACATCACCTTGAAATAGGGATAAAATTGGTCATTTCCCGAAATATGTGGATGGCATTCATTGACTTGAGTAGGATGTAAAACATATTTGTAACGACCCTCCTTATACCGGTACAGTTATACCAACCCCATCGATATAATGAACGCGCGCTACAGTGGGACATTTACCCAACAGTTATACGATAGGCTGAAATATACATAAATACATTCACATAACAGCGGAAAAGAAATCCAAGTGTAACTTCTTATTCCATCATCCACATTCTATTCACAGTCCATATATAGAAGAAAAGAAATCTAAACTTTTCATAACTGAGAAATGAAATAA
Organism: Colocasia esculenta; assembly: GCA_014218235.1. Lineage (NCBI taxonomy): Eukaryota > Viridiplantae > Streptophyta > Magnoliopsida > Alismatales > Araceae > Colocasia > Colocasia esculenta. The sequence goes on from JACBKR010003125.1 coordinate 1,740, forward strand.
ATACATTGTCCACAACTTTCCACTAAATAAGTACACAAATCCCAAAGGTAGAGCAAGTCTACTCTTATTACATACTTATGAAAAATAAAAAACAACGCAAGTCCAAAACAATGTCTCCTACTCCCGCTCCGAGTCACTCCTAACGATCTCCTCGGAAGAAGTAGAAATTTCTGCACCAATACGCCGAGCAAGAGTGAGTTCAAAAGAACTCAACAAGTAACACCAAACACACTAAACTTACATGCATCACATAACTTTCACATTTTCATACTACGCAATAACATATAACATGGATTTAACAATTAATTCAAGTAAAAATCATACACATGATTTCTACACATGTTACACATGGAAATTGTCTTATACAAAATTTTCAATAACTTAAAGCCTATCACATGCTTTCTACACACTTTTCAATATATTAAACTAAGCTCATTTAACCACATTCACACACACTTACAAGCTAAACATTAGTCATTTAAACATGGAGTTTGTACACATAAATAAGAGACAATTCTAGCATGGATTCTATAATCATTTTCACATGGATAACACATTTGTACTCATGAAAAGTTTGTTGTTTTGCTATGTACATATTATAATCATTTAAGAAGTTATCAATTTACAAGTTGTCACAAGAATTCATATTAACACATGATCACTTACACAATTTCACAATTTACACATTCACTTTCACTTAAACACAAGTTCACATTTATTGAATGCCGTGACACATAGCCCAAACCACCTTTTAGAAGGACACCACTCATCATATCACATATCTATCACCTAGGCATTACAATGATAAATCTTAGTTACTGCGCAGAACCGGAAGAAGCACTCTCCACCCTAACCAGCGATACTTGTTCGCCTCCAGGATTTAATCCCAATGCCCGTGGGACATCACACACTAAGAACCTTACCGTGGAGATTTTACCACAGTACGGTTCCACAGCCCTCTAAGGTAGCAGTGTCACCCATTGGCACATTTACACATTTTTCTTAATTTCCAACACACCCTTAAGGCACATTTTTAACACATCCATTTCATGCTCACACATTTACACATTTCAGTATCACCTAGCATGGTACTACTGTTCTAAAAATTTACACATTCAAAATAAGTCTAATCATGCAGAATTTTGCAGATTTTAATACCAACACATTAACATACTTTAATTTATCAATATCACACATGAAATTGAAACGTATATCTACTGTCATCATTTCAATACAAAATTTAACCAAAACCTATTACAAGCGAACCATCATGCATACAAATTTTCGCATTTTTCTGAATTACACACTAATTATGAAAAATCTAACAGTGGAATCATATAACACTAAAATAACCAAACTAACATGGATTTTCATTGTTCGGATTCACAATTTATTATATACATGTATACTGACAATCTAATCATGTGCCAAATTCTAGAGATTTAACTATTTCCATATCATTTAATAGAATTTCTTCACTAATTAAGCATGCTCACTATTTTTTTCAGTTCAGAAAATCTAAAAATTTACACAGTCATCATAAAATTCCCAAATGTTAACAACATGCCCTGACATCGATTTAAGCACCACAAAAAAGTAATGCCACTTAAATTCCAAAAGGATAACATAAACAGTAATTTACAATATTTAGAACCTGTTTAACATGTATTTCAAAAAATTTAATAAATATACACTTAACAAAATTTCACAGAAATTACACAACATGCTCCACGACACATATTACATAACATATAAAATTTACCATATCCTCATGCGCAGAAATCCAAAAATAGCTTATAAAGGTAGACAGTCCACTATTCTTGCCTGAAGAACTCAACGGTAAGGGTATGGCCGTTTACTCATGTTAACGGCAACATAGGGTGCCACCACTCAGGATCTTAACGGCAAGGGATCCCGCCGTTAAGTTCCTGTCTGTGCAAAACACAGACTGAACGTAAAACTTGGTGAAATTGGGGAATCCAGGACTCAAAATAAAATCCGAAAATTCCTAGGACTTACTAGACACATGTAGGAATGATGTGGATGGGGTACTTGCCTCTTGGAAAATCCACAAACAACGATTTAAGCTGGAGAAGCCATCCTCGGCTGAGCCAAAGAGCCTTCAAAACTCCCTCGATCCGAGTTTTGTGTTGATGCAGAGCGCAAATAGGTGTCGTAGAAGTCTTCTCCATGTTTAGACTCTCCTCCAGTCGTTGTAGAACACCGGATGAAGCCTCCAGTCGTCGGATTTCAAAGCTCAAAGATTGGGGTTTCGCACAAAGAACTAGGGTTTTGACTCCAGAGTCAAAAGGGTTAGATCTGGCCGGATGGGGTGTTTTATAGAGCTAGGGTCGGAGACGTACTTGGGTAAGGCTGGGTTACCATTGGGAACGGTTACCATAACAAGGGGCGAAAATCTCGGGGGCGTTTCCGGATCTGCAACCTCAACAAATCTGGGAGTTAACGTCAACATCATGGCCGCCTATTCTAAGTTGGCGTCCATCGATGTGGCCGCTGACTCCCTATAGACGTCAACTCATGTTGACGCCAACAGGTTGTCTGCACAGACTTAAAACTGCTCAAACAGGCACACTTATACACATTCTCACAACATACATGGTCATATACATTTTACATATAATGTATACCTTAAATGCAATACTACTCATACCATACAAATAGAATATACATATATATAATAGGTATACATTCATATATTTACAACAATACATCAATTACTTATATATATATATATATATATATATATAATATATATATATACATACATATCCGTACACACTAGCATCCGATTTCACGTAATTAAACACGTACACAGGAGAGGAAAATTCTAGGGCCTTACACCCTCTCCCCCTTAAAGAAACTTCATCCTCGAAGTTAGACCGACACTACTCAAATAACTGAGGATACTTCTTCTTCATTGCATCTTCAAGCTCCAAGTAGCCTCCTCTCGCGAGAAGTGCCATAACACTTTCACCGACGCAATGCTCTTTTCCAGAGATGCTGAACCTTCTGGTCAAGAATAGCCACTAGTTGCTCCACATAAGAAAGATCTGGCTGGATCTCCACTGGCTCGTGGCTAATAACATGAGATGGATCTCTGACATACCTCCTGAGCATAGATACGTGGAAAACGGGATGAACACTAGCTAACGCTGGAGGTAAAGCTAGCTCATATGCCACGTTGCCCAATCGTCTAAGAATCTCATACGAGCCAATGAATCTAGGACTTAACTTACCATGCCTGCCAAATCTAACTACACCACGAGTAGGCGAAATCTTTAAAAAGACATGCTCACCTACCTCAAACTCCAAATCCTTCCTCCTGTTGTCGGCATAACTCTTCTGCCTATCTTGTGCTGCAACAAGCCTCTTCCTAATCAACTGGACCTTATCTGAAGTCTCCTGAACTAACTCCGGACCAATCAGTTGCCTATCACTAGTCTCCTCCCAACATAAAGGAGATCTGCAAGGCCTACCATACAACGCCTCAAATGGATCCATACCAATACTCGCATGAAAACTGTTGTTATATGCGAACTCCACAAGAGGTAAATGGGGCTCCCAATCATCCTTCCAATCCAGAACACACGTCCTCAACATATCCTCGAGCGTTTGGATAGTCCTCTCGGACTGTCCATCTGTCTGGGGATGAAACGCCAACTGAGCTTCAGCTCCGAACCTAACGCATCCTGAAGACCTTCCACAGCCTCGAAGTAAATCTCGGATCTCGATCCGAAATGATCGACTTCGGGACACCATGCAATCTAATAATGCTACTAATATACAATCTAGCTAAACTCTCTACTGACTACTTCTTCTTCATGGGCAAGAAATGAGCAGTTTTTGAGAATCTATCTACCACTACCCAATCGAGTCATTACCCCGTCTAGATCGAGGCAAACCCTAACAAATCCATAGTTACAGCTTCCCACTTCCACACTGGTATTCCATCTTCTGCATAAGACCAGATGGTCGCTGCCGCTCGGCCTTCACTTGCTGGCACACTAGACATCTAGACACATACTCCGCTACATCCTTCTTCATGCCAGACCACCAAAAAGATCTCTTCAAATCCTGGTACATCTTAGTGTTACTCGGATGAATAGAGAATCTAGACCTATGAGCTTCTGCTAATACATGCTCACGGACATCTACGATGTCTGGAACACAAACACGGTGATGGAATCTAATCACACCATCCTCATCATGAGCTATGCCCACCTTGCCCACTAACTCTTGGAGTCTAGGGTCGGCTTTCTGTTGCTCGATCACTTCATCCAACACCGAAGACCTAATGGACAACTGAGCTATAAAATCCTGGCACAATGATGGCTCTAACTCAGTCATCGCACACGCTGCATCCTCCAACATCTTCCAATCCTGCTGGAGAGACGACCTCTTCCTACTAAGGGCATCTGCTACGACATTCGCCTTTCCAGGATGATACTGGAGGTCGAAGTCATAGTCCTTCAGGAACTCAATCCATCTTCTCTGCCTAAGGTTTATTCCTTTTGGGAGAAAAGATACTTTAGACTCTTGTAGTCAGTGAACACCTCAAATCTGACATCATAAGATAGTGCCTCCAGATCTTCAATGCATGTACCACTGCCGCAAGCTCCAAATCATGAGTCGGATAGTTTCGCTCATGCTCCTTCAATTGACGAGAAGCATATGCTACTACCCTTCCTTGCTGAATCAATACACTGCCAAGGCCAATCCGAGATGCATCCGTGTAGATAGCAAAATCCTCTACACCGCTCGACAAAACTAACACAGGAGCCGAAGTGAGCTTAGTCTTCAATAATTGAAAACTACTCTCACACTCCTCAGACCAGACAAACTTTACTCCCTTCCTGGTTAGCTGAGTCAATGGTGCGGCGATGGATGAAAATCCCTCAATGAATCGCCGATAATAACCGGCCAAACCAAGAAAACTCCGAATCTCCGAAGGAGTCTTGGGAATCTCCCAATCCATAAAAGCCTGGACTTTCGCTGGATCCACTGCTACACCAGCACCGGAAATAACATGCCCAAGGAAATGAACCTCGCGCAACCAAAAATCGCACTTGCTAAATTTTGCATACAGCTGATGCTCACGGAGAACCTCTAATACTACCCTCAAATGCTGACGGTGTGTAGCCTCATCCGAAGAATAGACCAACACATCATCAATGAAAACTACAATGAAACTATCTAGATATGGTCTAAACACCATGTTCATGAGATCCATGAACGCTGCTGGGGCGTTGGTCAGACCAAAAGGAAGGACCAAAAACTCATAATGTCCATAACGGGTTCTAAAAGCCGTCTTGGACACATCCTCACTCTTAATCCTCAACTGATGATAACCAGACCGCAAATCAATCTTAGAAAAGACTGATGCATCTTGCAGTGGTCAAACAAATCATCAATCCGAGGTAAGGGTGTCATGCCCCGCCAATTTAGCAGCGGAATAAATCGAGGAGGCATGAACAACGAGTATGGTAATGTAAATTGCGCATACATTCGCATATATCAGAGCATCTAATGAACAATAATTGCAATAAAATATTCATTTTATTGATAATTCATCTAAACTATTACAACCAATACTTCAGAGCCAAACATAGGGCTCAATAACTTTATTACATTGGAAAAGAAATCTAAAGCAAATATCTAACTAGACTCTAAGGTATTAAGGACATTCCATCGCTATGACTTCAGGACGCTCATAACTCCAGTCCAATCCCGTTGTTGTATGTAAGGTCGTCACTTGACTTACCTGAAAACACAATAACAAATAACGAAGAGTGAGCGATAATGCTCAGTAGGACTTAATATCTCGTGTAAACAAGCATGCTTTAAGTGATTAATGTCTTGTAACGCAGGTTAACTAGAGAGAACGATCAAGTATAGTCAAGAGAGTAATAGTACAAGATAACAAGTGAACTATATTACATTTCGCAAGAGTATTGCAAAATTAGGATGACAACATAACGAGATAGCGTGTAACAAGATAGTGTATAACAAGATAGCGTGTATCAAAATGACATGTAATAGGATAGCTTGTATCAAGGTGGCGTGTAACGAGATAGCTTGTATATCAAGATAGCATGTAACGAGATTGCATGTAAGGAGATAGCGTGTAAAGAGATAACATGTAATGAGATAACGTGTATGGTTGCACCACGGTGCACTAGTCGAGTATGGCAATAGTCACTTTGGGACAGAAGCCGTTTAACGATAGTACATTACGTCTGAACTCCTCAGACTAATGTTATAACAGTCAGTGCTAGCACACTAATAGCACAGAACTGGTACAATATGTCTGAACTCCTTAGACTAATTAAATGTCTAGCCAAGGTCGAGATAGTCAGAACCGGTGCAATGCAGAACACCGTCAATAGCCCCTGCAGGTATTTTGGGTGGCTCTTTGCCCCCAGGACTAGATTGGAGCCCCTCGGACACTCTCCGTGCCCTGCACACTATGCATTCAAGTCAGTAGGGTCACCGGACCCATATTATGGCGCTAGACAGTCATGTATAGTACAAGCCATGGGAGCCGCAACAGCTCAGAAGTCTCAAGAGAGTACTAGATGAATAGACGAGATAGTAGAGTGAACGTGAATAGATGAGAGTACAAGGATGGTAGACGAGATAGGGGTATAATCGTAAAACAATGTTAAACCACGATAGTAACGGTTGCGCAGCACCAGGTCGGGTACCGGCAGTCTGGTAGAAGTCACATTCGCCCTACCAGCCGTGCTGTGTACACGAGCCAGGCGGTCCGGCGTGATCACAAGATAAGAGAGATCTCACTAAGGCCGTTTGGATCGTACTGATCCCTAAGAGTGTAACGGGATTTAAAGGTACAACCAGCTCGTCGGCAATGGATGTGCGCCAAAGCCAAGAAGACTTACGGAGGCCTTGACAAGGAGTCCCTGGCCCAGTCGAGAGTATTCCCGATGGAGAGGTGGTCCAAGCCAAGAGAAAGTGTGTAGAAAACGGGTCCGTCGTGCCTCGAGTGCTCGAAGGCCAAGGGAAGCGGTAACGATGTACAAATCACGCGAATAAAACGAAGACATGTGTCATTTAAATAATAGGGAAATTAGGTAATTAATTTCACTTAATTACCAGATATATTATTGAGTAATTTAATAGGGTCAAATGGCAATGAACAATGTTTAGTGTGCAAGTGTAAAGAAATCTTGAGGATATGACAAGTCGTGCAATGTCATTTAAATAATTAAATCTATATCATTAATGTCATTTATTATTTACCAAGTCGAATTAATTATAACATGATTTAATCATGGCTAATTAAAGGGTATAAAGCTTAAACAACAGGGCATATGTACAATTTTCCATTCTGGTCGGATTCATGAAAACGTGGCAGACTCACCAGTCGCGGTTCAAGTCGCGACGGGGCGGTCGGGCGCGACACGGGACCTGGCCGGTCTGGCCCGGTCCGGAGTGAATCGCGGCGGCTTATGCCGACGCGTTCTTGACGCGACGCCATCGACCGGCGTGACCTCACTGATATCGCGGCGGATCGCGCCGTCACGATAACAGGTGAGATTGCCCTTTTTCCTATTTTCCCAGGGCGAGTCCTCTGTGATACAGGGATGTTCTAAATTCTATATAAAATAGCACGGTAATCCAAAAAGCACGAAACCAGTTTTAAACGAAAGTAGACATGTATATCTATCAACATGCACGATTAATTTGAAAATAGACAAGGTTTACATATGCATTGATCAGGTTACTTTTCGGTGACCTAAATAGGCGCAGTCAGGGTTCAACGAATTAATTAGGGATGTATACTCGATGAAAAATTACGAAACCATGGGCGTTCGAAAGCTAACACAATGTAGTATTTTAGATATTTTTCTCATAGCAATATATCAAGTATGTATGATGTTAAAGGTAAACGTGAAGAGTCAGGTACATGCATCAGACAGAGATTCAAAGATTTAATTCTCCCTCATGGGAGGTCGAAATAGAGCAAGACCATGGGCGTTTGAAAACTAGTATGATTTAGTCTAACGGAGAATTTTATCATGGCATGGGAACGAGTACATGTAAGGAATTAGAGAAAATATGAGATTTCAGATTCATGGTACAGTAGGGCTTCACGAATTAAATTCGCCCAAATGGATGCACAAAATACCACGAAACTATAGGGCTTTTGAAAAGGTACATGAACTCTACCTAGGGTAATTATTCACGATTTTAGCTTGAGAGATTGCCTACCTTTCATTGCAAGAATGAAAAGCTAGGGTTTTTGATGAAGAACGAGATGAAATCCCTCCTTTCCAAGCTCCTCATTCTTGCTCCTTCGTTCTCGAGCCTCTCCCTTCATCTCCCAAAGTCTAAGCACGAAAATGAGGGTTGATAGGGTTGTATTAGGATGTATTTGGTTGCTACAAGAGTCCATCATTTCTAAAAGTTTTCCTTCTCCTTCCAACTCTTTAATTTCTATTTATCCCCTTATTTCTTGCATTATCCCACCTAATAGGATAGATGAGAGGTTTAATTTCGTGGGTAAGGGTTAGTATAAGTTTAGGTCTCTTTCTATATATATATGAGTCATAATAGTGCCTTAATTACCTCTTTTTAATTATGAGATAATTTAGTTACGAATTTCACTATTTAATATGAGTCTTCTCTCTTTAACCCAATTGTCTCTCATCTAAATCCCAATTTTAGATTAGGATAGAGTCCTATTGGGTTAGACTAGGGTTAGGACTCTTTTTAAGATAAGTAAGAGTTAAAATAGTCATTATCTTAACCCTTTTCTATTTATTACTATTTTTAGGTACGAATTTAGCCTAATTACTTCTCATCTCATGATGGGATCTTCATATTTGGGCCCAACAATTTATGCTAGGACCATTAGTAAAAACCCATTACTAATTTAGCTTAATGTGTATTGATTTAATTCCAATTATTCACCATTTATTCCCATTTAAATCTATTTATCACACTTTCAAGTAACTCCATATTTTTAATTTGATTAAATATTATTCATGCCAATATTTCTAATCTTCATCATTTGGCTCTTACTCTTGGCCCAATAACTCAAATGAGTCTAGTTGTACAACCATGTACTTACTTTCTTAATGGTTTTTAATTATCCTTTTATTAGAGAATTATTCATGGGCCAAGATTATCCATTGGTCCAAATATCATAATGGGCTTCATCCCATATTATTTAAAGTCTACCCACATGTTTATTTTTATTTATAATCCACTTTGGGTCAGAAAATAATGGGTTCTTCGACTTATTCCTTAATTATGCTAATAAGTCGCATAAATTCTTAAACTAAGTCCAAACGACTTTTCTATGCCCAGATTTCATGATGGGTCATTAGAGAACATTATTTAAAGTATAACTACTATTTTTACAAAAATTTTATAGGGGTTTATACGCATGCAATAATGATGTATCGTTATAATTAATTGAATTTATAAATAGATAAAATTTCTATTTATCTATAATTTTTAATTAATGGATTTTCCGGGGTACTACATCCTCCCCTACTTAAATAGAATTTTGTCCCCAAATTCATATGATATGATATGATTATCAATTTATTCTGAATATTTCATTCCATCATCTCCCCCACTATAGGGTTTTGTTATCGAGAAAATATATAAACCTGAACTAAGGGTTTAGTACTGATACCTTGTCTACCTTTATTGGCATGATTTGTATCCACAAGAACTTGTAACCGTTTTTGGTGTGGAGTTTGGTTCTTCTTTGTCTGGCAATCGATGACTCGATGTTGTTGACTTCCACAATGCAAACATCTGCCCAGTTTCTTCCAACAGTTTTCAATCTGATGCCCTGACTTTTTACAAAATTTACAGAATTCTTTCCGCTTTGCTTCCCCTTTCATTCTCTTGCTATCTACTGTATCTTCCTTATTATCATGGGAATGGGTAGCACGTTCCCTTTTCAACACCTTTTTCTTATGGATCTTTTCAAGAAGTCTCATGGTGTCCTCTACTATTTGAGCTCTCGATACCATGTCCGAATATACTACAAGGTCTAGCGGAGCCAACTTTTCCCAGAACACAGGTCTCAATCCTTCTAAGAATCTCTTTGCCTTCATCTTTTCCGTACTCACCAAATGTGGTGCATATTGTGCTAGTCTTTCAAATTGTGCTTCATATTCTGCTACAGACATCATTCGTTGTTTTAAATTGGCAAATTCATTTGCCTTCCTCTCACGAATCCTTTCAGAAAAATATTGGTGTGAAGAGTTCTAAAAATTCATCCCACTCTATGTTGATGTCGGGTAGTTGTCGGCTGGCAGCTTCCCACCAAGCTATAGCATCGCGGTCAATTGGAAGGTTGCCAGAAGGACTTTCTCATGTTCTGAACATTGCATAACTCCAAAGATCCGTTCCATCGTCTTCACCCAATTTTCGGCTTCATCGGGATCTGGAGTCCCATTAAACCTAGGAGGATTCATTCGTTGGAAATTCCCGTATAAATCTCCTGCCCCATTCCTTGCTCCTGCTTGAATCACGCTGTTAAGGGCTTGAGTTAACCCTTGTACGGTGCTTTGCAAGTCCCACAATTGTCCATGCTCACCAGCCATCTCCACTAATCTCCTGCGAGCAATAACATTTTATTTATTCTTTTTAGACTTTGGGTGCTAAAGTATTACCAAGTTGATACATATATATATAGATAAATGTATTCAAATCTTAACCATGGTTCTACCCAATTCTCACATAGGTATGGTGGTTGACTTAGACATGTGTCAGGGCAGTTCACCTAGAACATCCTAAGACCAAAAATATCCTAATAAGGACATCCTAGGCTCTGATACCAACTGTCATGCCCCGTCAATTTAGCAGCGGAATAAATCGGGGAGGCATGAACAACGAGTATGGTAATGTAAATTGCGCATACATTCACATATATCAGAGCATCTAATGAACAATAATTGCAATAAAATATTCATTTTATTGATAATTCATCTAAACTATTACAACCACTAATTCAGAGCCAAACATAGGGCTCAATAACTTTATTACATTGGAAAAGAAATCTAAAGCAAATATCTAACTAGACTCTAAGGTATTAAGGACATTCCATCGCTATGACTTCAGGACGCTCATCACTCCAGTCCAATCCCATTGTTGTATGTAAGGTCGTCACTTGACTTACCTGAAAACACAATAACAAATAACGAAGGGTGAGCGATAACACTCAGTAGGACTTAATATCTCGTGTAAACAAGCATACTTTAAGTGATTAATGTCTTGTAATGTAGGTTAACTAGAGAGAACGATCAAGTATAGTTAAGAGAGTAATAGTACAAGATAACAAGTGAACGATATTACATTTCGTAAGAGTATTGCAAAATTAGGATGACAACATAACGAGATAGCGTGTAACAAGATAGTGTATAACAAGATAGCGTGTATCAAAATGACATGTAATAGGATAGCTTGTATCAAGGTGGCGTGTAACGAGATAGCTTGTATATCAAGATAGCGTGTAACGAGATTGCATGTAAGGAGATAGCGTGTAAAGAGATAACATGTAATGAGATAACGTGTATGGTTGCACCACGGTGCACTAGTCGAGTATGGCAATAGTCACTTTGGGACAGAAGCCGTTTAACGATAGTACATTACGTCTGAACTCCTCAGACTAATGTTATAACAGTCAGTGCTAGCACACTAATAGCACAGAACTGGTACAATATGTCTGAACTCCTCAGACTAATTAAATGTCTAGCCAATGTCGAGATAGTCAGAACCGGTGCAATGCAGAACACCGTCAATAGCCCCTGCAGGTATGTTCGGGTGGCTCTCTGCCCCGAGGACTAGATTGGAGCCCCTCGGACACTCTCCGTGCCCTACACACTATGCATTCAAGTCAGTAGGGTCACCGGACCCATATTATGGCGCTAGACAGTCATGTATAGTACAAGCCATGGGAGCCGCAACAGCTCAGAAGTCTCAAGAGAGTACTAGATGAATAGACGAGATAGTAGAGTGAACGTGAATAGATGAGAGTACAAGGATGGTAGACGAGATAGGGGTAATCATAAAACAATGTTAAACCACGATAGTAACGGTTGCGCAGCACCAGGTCGGGTACCGGCAGTCTGGTAGAAGTCACATTCGTCCTACCAGCCGTGCTGTATACACGAGCCAGGCGGTCCGGCGTGATCACAAGATAAGAGAGATCTCACTAAGGTCGTTTGGATCGTACTGATCCCTAAGAGTGTAACGGGATTTAAAGGTACAACCAGCTCGTCGGCAATGGACGTGCGCCAAAGCCAAGAAGACTTACGGAGGCCTTGACAAGGAGTCCCTGGCCCAGTCGAGAGTATTCCCGATGGAGAGGTGGTCCAAGCCAAGAGAAAGTGTGTAGAAAACGGGTCCGTCGTACCTCGAGTGCTCGAAGGCCGAGGGAAGCGGTAACGGTGTACAAATCACGCGAATAAAACGAAGACATGTGTCATTTAAATAATAGGGAAATTAGGTAATTAATTTCAGTTAATTACCAGATATATTATTGAGTAATTTAATAGGGTCAAATGGCAATGAACAATGTTTAGTGTGCAAGTGTAAAGAAATCTTGAGGATATGACAAGTCGTGCAATGTCATTTTAAATAATTAAATCTATATCATTAATGTCATTTATTAATTTACCAAGTCGAATTAATTATAACATGATTTAATCATGGTTAATTAAAGGGTATAAAGCTTAAACAACAGGGCATATGTACAATTTTCCATTCTGGTCGGATTCATGAAAACGTGGCAGACTAACTAGTCGCGGTTCAAGTCGCGACGGGGCGGTCGGCGCGACAAGGGACCTGGCCGGTCTGGCCCGGTCCGGAGTGAATCGCGGCGGCTTATGCCGACGCGTTCTTGACGCGACGCCATCGACCGGCGCGACCTCACTGATATCGCGGCGGATCGCGCCGTCACGATAACAGGTGAGATTGCCCTTTTTCCCATTTTCCCAGGGCGAGTCCTCTGTGATACATGGACGTTCTAAATTCTATATAAAATAGCATGGTAATTTAAAAGCACGAAACTAGTTTTAAACGAAAGTAGACATGTATATCTATCAACATGAACGATTAATTTGAAAATAGACAAGGTTTAGATATGCATTGATCGGGTTACTTTTCAGTGACCTAAACAGGTGCAGTCAGGGTTCAACGAATTAATTAGGGATGTATACTTGATGAAAAATTACGACACTAGGGGCGTTCGAAATCTATCACGATGTAGTATTTTAGAGATTTTTATCAGCAAGATATCAAGTATATACGAAGTTTAAAGGTAAACGTGAAGAGTCTGGTACATGCATCAGACAGAGATTCAAAGATTTAATTCTCCCTCATGGGAGGTTGAAATAGAGCAAGACCATGGGCGTTTGAAAACTACTATGATGTAGTCTAACGGAGAATTTTATCATGGCATGGGAACGAGTACATATAAGGAATTAGAGAAAATGAGATTTCGGGTTCATGGTACAGTAGGGCTTCACGAATTAAATCGCCCAAATGGATGCACAAAATACCACCAAACTATAGGGCTTTTGAAGAGGTACATGAACTCTACCTAGGGTAATTATTTCACGATTTTATCTTAAGAGATTGCCTACCTTTCGTTGCAAGAATGAAAAGCTAGGGTTTTTGATGAAGAACGAGATGAAATCCCTCCTTTCCAAGCTCCTCATTCTTGCTCCTTCGTTCTCCAGCCTCTCCCTTCATCTCCCAAAGTCTAAGCACGAAAATGAGGGTTGATAGGGTTGTATTATGATGTATTTGGTTGCTACAAGAATCCATCCTCTCTAAAACTCTTCCTTCTCCTTCCAACTCTTTAATTTCTATATTTATCCCCTTATTTCTTGCATTATCCCACCTAATAGGATAGATGAGAGGTTTAATTTCGTGAGTAATGGGTTAGTATAAGTTTAGGTCTCTTTTCTATATATATATGAGTCATAATAGTGCCTTAATTACCTCTTTTTAATTATGAGATAATTTAGTTACGAATTTCACTATTTAATATGAGTCTTCTCTCTTTAACCCAATTGTCTCTCATCTAAATCCCAATTTTAGATTAGGATAGAGTCCTATTGGGTTAGACTAGGGTTAAGACTCTTTTTAAGATAAGTAAGAGTTAAAATAGTCATTATCTAACCCTTTTCTATTTATTACTATTTTTAGGTACGAATTTAGCCTAATTACTTCACATCTCATGATGGAATCTTCATATTTGGGCCCAACAATTTATGCTAGGACCATTAGTAAAACTCATTACTAATTTAGCTTAATGCGTATTGATTTAATTCCAATTATTCACCATTATTCCCATTTAAATCTATTTATCACACTTATTCAAGTAACTCCATATTTTAATTTGATTAAATATTATTCATGTCAATATTTCTAATCTTCATCATTTGGGATCTTACTCTTGGCCCAATAACTCAAATGAGTAGTTGTACAACCCATGTACTTACTTTTCTTAATGGATTTTTAATTATCCTTTTATTAGAGAATTTATTCATGGGCCAAGATTATCCATTGTTCCAAATATCATAATGAGATTTCATCCCATATTATTTAAAGTCTACCCACATGTTTATTTTTATTTATAATCCACTTTGGGTCAGAAAATAATGGGTTCTTCGACTTATTCCTTAATTATGCTAATAAGTCGAATAAATTCTTAAACTAAGTCCAAACGATTTTTCTATGCTCGGATTTCATGATGGGTCATTAGAGAACATTATTTAAAGTATAACTACTATTTTTACAAAAATTTTTAGGGGTTTATACGCATGCAATAATGATGTGTATCGTTATAATAATTGAATTTATAAATAGATAAAATTTCTATTTATCTATAATTTTAGTTAATGATTTTTAGGGTTTTTCGGGGTACTACAAAGGGATACTGTCTTCACCGTCACTTGGTTTAGCTTCCTATATCGATGCATAACCTAAGTGACCCATCCTTCTTCTTCACGAATAAGACAGGTGTGCCCCAAGGGGAAACGCTAGGGCGAATAAATCCCTTATCTAACAAATCCTGCAACTGCTCCTTAGCTCAGCTAATTCCGCAGGTGCCATCCGATAAGGTGCCTTCGGATAGGAGAGGTGCCTGGAAGCAACTCTAGGGTAAACTCTATCTCTCTAGCCGGTGGCAATCGAGATAAATCATCAGGAAAAACATCTGGAAACTCCCGCACTACATCAATCTCCGCAAGAGTAAGTGACTCATCAGCCTTGGGTACTAATACCACGCTGGCAAGAAAAGCGTCACAACCCTTGTTCACCATTCTCATCGCCCTCATGGCAGAGATGACAAACTTCCCTGCCAAGTTTCTTGGCAAAGGGTGAGAAAATTCATCTTCACCAGGAATGCGGAAAACGATCTTCTTCCCACGACAATCTACTAACGCATAGTGCTCCTCTAGCCAATCCAAACCAAGAATAGCATCGTAGTCCTTCATCTTAAGAAAGAAGAAAACCCTTCTAGGACTCTATCCTCAATGCACACTGGTAAAGACGGAATACACTTCCTAGTCGATACCGTACCTGCGGGTGTGTGCACAGATAGAGGAACCTCTAACTCCTCAGACTCTAGTCCTGACTCTAAAGCTAACTGCCTAGCAAAACGCTCGGAAATGAACGAGTGAGTAGCACCCGTATCAAATAGAACCCGAGCATACACACCAAAGAACAAAACCGTACCTTCGGTAACATGATCCGCCTGCTCGGCGTCCTCATGAGCTAACGCAAACACTCGAGCTGGGGCTCGAGGTCTCCCTGGTCGTCCTGTCGCTGGCGCTGCTGCTGCTGGGGCTGGTGCCGCTCTACGCTGACCCCCTGCTGCAGTCTGGGGCAATCCTTGATCCTATGCTCGCTGCTCCCGCACTTCAAGCACTTCCCCGCCAACTTCCAACATTCCGTACCACCATGTGCCCTCCCGCAATGAGGACACTCCTTCTGGCCACTAGGGGAACGCTGAGAAGGTACCTGACTGCTTCCCGATGCCACGGGATGCTGCGGTGACTGAAAAGCCGCCTTCTTCCTCTCTTGCCTCTGAAATGGAGCCGCTGGCTTCTTCTGAGACGCCTTCTTCTCTTCCAGGTACTGCTCCATCTCTCCCTCCTGCCGACATGCCGCGCTGAGCGCCTGATCGAGGGTACGATGGTCGAAAGCCACCAACCTCATCCTCAGTGATGGTCTCAGACCCATCACGAATTTCTTCACCTTCCTGCACTCATCAGCTACAATATGAGGGGCATACTTAGACAGCTCGGAAAACCTGGCCTCGTACTCTAGTACGGTCATGGAGCCCTGAGTCAACGAAAGGAACTCCTGCTCCATCTTGTCCTGGATGTGCTCCGGAACAAACTTGGCTCGGAAAAGCCTCACGAACTCGTCCCAACCAATCTCCACAGCACCATTCTCAAACCTGGTACGTAACAACGAGGACCACCACACGTCGGCTCACTCCTGCCAAAACCACCCATAAGGACTAACCAACATAATCTATAATTAAAGAAATAACCACCGGATTAATTTACACATACCTGCAGCATATAGGTGGCTAAAGTGACCTTGTCATCCTCAGCGCACCTAATAGCCCGGAAGATCTTTTTGATCTCCCTCATCCAGCTCTCAGTAAGTAACGGGTCGCTCTCCCCCTTAAAAGAGGGTGGCGACATCCTCTTGAACCGTTCCATGATGGAGGGTCCACTATGGTCAGCCTGGGGAGCTGGCACCTGAGCCTGCTACAATAAACAACATAAGCAACACATATAGCATAGCAACATAATAAACAGATCATCAAGTAAAACAGACTTTATCTATCATTTTAACCTGAGCCTGCTGAGTCTCCAGCTGAGCCTGGAGTGCAGCCTGGGTGTGGGCCTGCGTCTGCATGGCCTGCACTAAACCCTGCATGAACACTCCATAGTCTACTGGTGGCGGTGGGGGAAGCACAGGACCCTGGGGTGCTGGGGCCTGCTGCTCACCCTGATCCTCACGCCGAGGCTCATCTCTCCTCTGCTCACCCTCACGAGCAGGAACACCACGCCTACCACGTGAAGCCATATCCTGCAAAATGATTTAATCACAAATTAGAACTAGACTATCTAATTTCTAACTATTTACTTACCTATGTGGACCATCTACACAGACTTAGCATACTATGAAGATGATGGTATGGTATATTTATGTACAATTTCAGCCTGATTTCTTTGATACCAATCTCTGTAATGACCCTCCTTATACCGGTACGTTTATACCAACCCACATCGATATAATGAACGCCGCTACAGTGGGACATTTACCCAACAGTTATACGATAGGCTGAAATATACATAAATACATTCACATAACAGCGAAAAAGAAATAGCCAAGTGTAACTTCTTATTCCATCATCCACATTCTATTCACAGTCCATATATAGAAGAAAATAAATCTAAACTTTTCATAACTGAGAAATGAAATAAATACATTGTCCACAACTTTCCACTAAATAAGTACACAAATCCCAAAGGTAGAGCAAGTCTACTCTTATTACATACTTATGAAAAATAAAAAATACAACGCCAAGTCCAAAACAATGTCTCCTACTCCCGCTCCGAGTCACTCCTAACGATCTCCTCGGAAGAAGTAGAAATTCTGCACCTGTACGCCGAAGCAAGAGTGAGTTCAAAAGAACTCAACAAGTAACACCAAAACACTAAACTTACATGCATCACATAACTTTCACATTTTCATATTACGCAATAACATATAAACATGGATTTAACAATTAATTCAAGTAAAAATCCTAAACATGATTTCTACACATGTTACACATGGAAATTGTCGTATACAAAATTTTCAATAACTTAAAGCCTATCACATGCTTTCTACACACCTTTCAATATATTAAACTAAGCTCATTTAACCACATTCACACACACTTACAAGCTAAACATTAGTCATTTAAACATGGAGTTTGTACACATAAATAAGAGACAATTCTAGCATGGATTCTATAATCATTTTCACATGGATAACACATTTATACTCATGAAAAGTTTGTTGTTTTGCTATGTACATATTATAATCATTTAAGAAGTTATCAATTTACATGTTGTCACAAGAATTCATATTAACACATGATCACTTACACAATTTCACAATTTATATACACATTCACTTTCACTTAAACACAAGTTCACATTTATTAAATGTCGTGACACATAGCCCAAACCACCTTTAGAAGGACACACACTATCATATCACATATCTATCACCTAGGCATTACAATGATAAATCTTAGTTACTGCGCAGAACCGGAAGAAGCACTCTCCACCCTAACAGCGATACTTGTTCGCCTCCAGGATTTAATCCCAATGCCCGTGGGACATCACACACTAAGAACCTTACCGTGAGGATTTTACCACAGTACGGTTCCACAGCCCTCTAAGGTAGCAGTGTCACCCATTGGCACATTTACACATTTTTCTTAATTTCCAACACACCCTTAAGGCACAATTTTAACACATCCATTTCATGCTCACACATTTACACATTTCAGTATCACCTAGCATGGTACTACTGTTCTCAAAATTTACACATTCAAAATAAGTATAATCATGTAGAATTTTGCAGATTTAATACCAACACATTAACATACTTTAATTTATCAATATCACACATGAAATTGAAATGTATAGCTACTGTCATCATTTAATATAAAAATTTAACCAAAAACCTATTATAGGTTAACCATCATGCATACAAATATTTGCATTTTTATGAATTACACACTAATTATGAAAATTCTAACAGTGGAATCATATAAGACTAAAATAACCAAACTAACATGGATTTTCATTGTTCCGATTCATAATTCATTATATACATGTATACTGACAGTTCTAATCATGTGCCAAATTCTAGAGATTTAACTATTTCCATATCATTTAATAGAATTTCTTTACTAATTAAGCATGCTCACTATTTTTCAGTTCAGAAAATCTAAAAATTTACACAGTCATCATAAAATTCCCAAATGTTAACAACATGCCCTGGCATCGATTTAAGCACCACAAAAAATTAATGCCACTTAAATTCCAAAAGGATAACATAAACAGTAATTTACAATATTCAGAACCTGTTTAACATGTATTTCAAAAAATTTAATAAATAATACACTTAAAGAAATTTCACAGAAATTACACAACATGCTCCATGACACATATTACATAACATATAAAATTTACCATATATCCCCATGCGCAGAAATCCGAAAATAGCTTATAAAGGCAGACAGTCCACTGTTCTTGCCTTAAGAACTCAACGACAAGGGTATGGCCATTTACTCATGTTAACGGCAACATAGGGTGCCGCCAACTCAGGATCTTAACGGTAAGGGATCCCGCCGTTAGTTCCTGTCTGTGCAAAACACAGACTGAATGCAAAACTTGTGAAATTGGGGAATCCAGGACTCAAAATAAAATCTGGAAAATTCCTAGGACTTACTAGGACATGTAGGAATGATGTGGATGGGGTACTTGCTGATGAACAGTCCATCCCCACGTAATTTTAAATCAATTACATACTTATTTTGGTGATAAACAAAACTCTGTCAAAGTCTTCTAACTACATTTCATAAGTCTTAAAGTACAGGAAAGCACCAAGGTCAAACAAGCCCACAAAAGGTATGCATTACTTCTCTGAAGCTTTAATCTCTTCAAAATATTATTTCTCTAAGTCCAGAACGATTTCCTTATAAGCATATCGATTTCAAAAGAATTATCATAACGACTTCCCTTCTGGCTGAAAAGTCATGTTGTTTCAATCAAGTCGATGCCGTAACGATTCTATAAGTCATCGCAACGACTTCTTCAGAAAGCATAACGACTTGCTCGCCGTAACGATTCTATAAGTCATCACAACGACTTCTTCAGAAAGCGTAACGACTTGCTCATCGTAACGATTCTATAAGTTATCATAACGACTTCATAAGTCATCGTAACGATTCCTTTAGAACTCATAATGACTTGCTTGTCATAACGACTTCATAAGTCATTGTAACGATTCCTTTAGAACTCGTAACGACTTGCTTGTCATAACGACTTCATAAGTCATTGTAACGATTCCTTTAGAACTCATAACGACTTGCTTGTCATAACGACTTCATAAGTCATCGTAACGATTCCTTTAGAACTCATAACGATTTGCTTGTCATAACGATTTCGTAAGTTTTCATAACGACTTCTTCTGAGTCTATAACGATTTGTTATGATTCATAACGACTCTCTTAGACTATCATGATCTCATAACGATTTCATAAGTCATGTTTCCCTCAAATAAATGTTTATCTTGATTTGAAATACGTTGAATAGTCAAAGTCGTATCTCACCTGTTTGACTGCTATGCATTTAATAGAGACTGAACGTATCTCTGCATGCACACAGTACATATCGTCCATTATCGTGTATTCTCTGCATGTATCTTTTTAGAATGGTAAACTGTCACTACTATATCTATGTTTACTTGCTCTAACGTTGACTGACATCTGGAGATAGTGTTAGCTGTCTACCATTAAAGCTCAACTTTTGCAGAACCTTGAAGTTGTACCATCTTACAACGTTGGACATAGAAAGAACTACAAGTCACCTCAGAAGATCTCATCACTTTGCGTGCTCAAGAGAACAAAAGATTGTTGACTGGAAGCTTCCACAAATCCATCAGTCTAACGTTCACCAAAGCTGTGAGACAACGGCTATCTCATCGTCTACATTCAAGATGAAGATATTATATACGACGGAAGATTGAAAAACATATACACACAGAGAATCAAGAGAAAAAATCAACTGAGTAGTCTTTCAAGTCTTCTCAAGAATTCTAGAGCCAGCATTTCTCCATTCCATTCCGCCTTGGCTCTTAGCTCCCTGTGCTGTGAGAAAAATTAGAAGAGAGCTAGAATAGTTCTGAGAGAAAGCACCTGTGTAGATCTGTAACTCTCAGTGCTTGTAGCTTCAGATCGAGTTCTGTTAAGCTTGATCTGGGCTAGTCAATCCTTTTTCAGATTCCCTTGTTTGTTTCCCTTCGGGTGTGAAGGAAGACCTAGTGGTTTCCAGGGTGGTGTTTCTTTCCCTTCAGGAGTGAAGGAAGACCTGGTGGTACCAGGGTGTTGTGTCCCTTCGAGTGTGAAGGAAGACCAGCTGAGCTGGGTGTTTGTTTCGTCCATAGGGGGACTGTACCCTAGATAGTGGAATCCTGAGGTTTTCTCAGGGACTGGACGTAGGACTCCTAAGGAAAGGAGATCCGAACCAGGATAAACCTGTGTGTTGTGTGATTGTCTTCTTGTGTGATTGTTCCTTTTACTAACCATTACTAATCTCTTCCAAGAATGTTTTTGTGTTTGTTTAAGTTCAGGTCTTAACTAAGTAAATATTTTTAAAGACCCATTCACCCCCCCCCCCCCTCTGGGTTCGCCAACCGGGCAACAAGTGGTATCAGAGCGAGTCTCTTCGACAAAGAACAAGATCCAACGATCTGAAGAGTAAAGATCCATGGCAGCCTAAGGTCACAACGAAGGTCAGTCAGTCAACAGACCTCCCTTTTTCGATGGTGAAGATTATACCTATTGGAAGACAAGAATGGAGTACTTCCTGCAAGGAATGATTATCAAATTTGATCGATAGTAGAAGAAGGAGATCTTTTGGTAACAAATGAAAAAGCTCAATGGACGGATGAAGACAAGAAAAAAAATTCTCTAAATTGTAAAGCCAGAGCATGCTGTGTTGTGCGCTAAGTAAGAAAGAATCAACAGAGTTTCAGCCTGCAAATCCGCAATGGAAATGTGGGAAAAGATCAGAATCACTTACGAAGGCACAGATAAGGTCAAGGAGACAAGAATAGATATTCTTGTAACCCATATGAGCGATTTCAAATACAGTCAGGTGAATCCATAACCCAAATGTTCAGTAGATTCACAGACATCACTAATGGGTTAGCCGGATTAGGAAAAACCTATGAAATGGGAGATATGGTCAGGAAAATTCTTAGATCCTTGCCATCCTCATGGACTCCAAAAGTAACGGCCATTGAGGAAGCCAATGATCTGAAGAGAATGTCTCTAGAAAAGCTAGTTGGGTCACTCATGGCCCATGAGATAAACATGGAGAGATTAGGAGAATCCTCCAGTAGAAAGAAGCAGTCCAATGCGCTCAAAGCTGATGAAGACTCATCTGAAGAATCTTTTGAACAACAGTGAGGACAGCAAAGACAGTGATGAAGAAGCTATGCTGTCAAGAAGACTGCAAAGGATCCTTGCCAAGAAGAAAAAGTTCCAGTCCGGTAGGAGGTATTTCAAGAAAAACAAAGATTTCAAGAGACCAGACGGAAAAGATCAGAAGAGAAATGAGCCACTCTGCTACGAGTGCAAGAAGTCAGGACACATGAAGGCTGAGTGTCCAAAGCTCAAGAAGCCAGAGTTTAGAAAGAAGGATAACTCCAAGAAGTTTAGAAGGTACAGAAGAAAGCCATGGCAGCTGCATGGGAAAACAGCAGCAACTCAGACAGTGAGTCAAGCTGCAGCAGTGATGAAGAAGAAGCCAACCTGGCTTTTATGGCAAATACCGAGGATAAGGTAACTTCTGATTTCTCTTTTGATTCCTGTAATGATTCAGATTCAGATAACATAGAAGAAGCTTTTAATGAACTATATGACAAATACAGAAATGTATGCAAACTATTAAAAGCTTGTAAGAAGAATAATGCTTGTCTTGAAAATACTAACTCAGATCTAAAAACTGAAAATGAGGAACTAGAAAAACAAATAACGGAGTTTAAGAGAAGAAGTGAACTATTATATGAAGACTTAAAAGAGAAGAATAAACAAATCATTAAACTAGAAAAACAAGAAAGCTCAGATGAATTAAGAAAATCAGTAAAAGAACTAAATGAAGAAAACAATAAACTAGCAAGCACTCTAGAAAAATTCACAAATGGGAAAAACTCCCTATATAAAAGGAGCTAGAAGATCAGGTAAAAATAAACGAGGAATAGGATATACACCTCCAGACAATGAAGATACAACGATTTACCCTAAAACATATCCAACTCCAAAATTTATACCCGAACAAGACATTGCATACAAAGCTAACATTAAATATATTGAAAAAGTAACAAAAATATCTTGTTGCAGTCATTGCAACAAGTTAGGTCACATAAAAGAAATTTGTCCAAAAAGACATAAAAAATGGATAATAAAAAGAAAAATGTTGTTACTAACCCTCAAGGACCCAATGAAACTTGGGTACCTAAAACTTGAGATTTCTATTTCAGGTCAACACTCGAGCATCCAAATGGTATTTGGACAGTGGATGCTCAAGGCACATGTCAGGAAATCAGAAGCTTTTCACCCACTCCAAGCTGAAGAAGGGACAGTCACCTATGGAGATAATGGGAAAGGCACAGTAGTAGGCAGCGGGTCTGTGAACAACAAAGGAAAAATAGTCATTGAAGATGTATTATTGGTCAAAGGATTGAAGCACAATCTAATTAGCATTAGTCAGTTGTGCGACAGAGGCCATCAAATCAAGTTTCAAGAGTCTAGGTGTAGCATACTGAAGGATGGAGAAATCATCTTTGAAGCTAATAGAGAAAAGATTTGTATGTACTCTACCTTGAAGAACTCAAAGAGCAAAACGTCTGTCTGGCAGCTAGTAAAGACAAGTCTACTGAATTGTGGCACAGACGTCTTGGACATTGCAGCATAGATGGCATAAGAAAACTATTGAAGAAAAATCTTGTGGAAGGTCTACCAAAAGTCATTGGAAAATTGGAAGGTGTTTGTAAACCTTGTGCTAAAGGAAAGCATACCAAGAGCTCCTTCAAGTCAAAAACCGTGGTAACCACCTCAAAACCCTTAGAGCTCCTACATATGGATCTATTTGGGCCAATGAGGACTACCAGTCTTGGAGGAAAGAACTTTGGATTTGTCATAGTTGATGACTATTCAAGATTTACATGGGTTTCATTCCTAGAGCATAAAGATGACACTTTCGATAACTTTGTCAGCTTCAGTAAGAAAGTTCAGAAAGATCAAAAGTTCAGTATTGTGTCTATCCGATCAGATCATGGTGGTGAGTTTCAGAATGAAAAGTTGCTAGATTCTGCGAGAGTCAAGGAATTGAGCACATTCTCAGCACCAAGAACACCACAGCAAAATGGCATTGCGAGAGAAAGAATAGAACCCTACTGGATATGGCGAAAACTATGCTCTCAGAATATGATCTGCCAAGATATTTTTGGGCTGAAGCAGTAACATAGCAAGCTATATTGTCAACGAGCAATGATCAGACCAATCCTTAAGAAGACCTCTTATCAACTGTTCAAAGGGAAAAAGCCACAGATCAGACCATCTCAGACCTTGGATGTCCATGTTCATTACAACAATGGAAAAAAGGACATTGGTAAGTGGATGCCAAATCAGATGAAGGCATCTTCATGGGGTCATGTGACGGAACGCCTCGGCCAAGCCCGTTAAACCGATAACGTACTTGATCCGAGTCCGCCTCCCGCGAACGGGCCGAAGCCTCGCAAGGGATACCAAACCACAGTCCGTGTAAACATAAAGGAACACACACATTTCATATATATTTCACTGTTTACATAGCCAAATTTCCACAAAAACTAAAAAGAAGTACAAGAGCCTGGGGCATACCCGAGGTACAACTAAAGAAGTAAAACTACAAAACTACACTGCTGGAGCTACTCTACTGGAGGTGCTGACCCTGCACCGCTACGACGCGGCCAGAACTGGACGTCGGACGAGAGACGTCCTCCTCGCTCTCACCTGTGGGGGTAGGGGTGAGCCTCTCTAGTCACTGGCTCAGTAGGGAACTCCCCCAAAACCGAGCAAACCAAAACACACATGTACGACATAGTAAACAATACCAACAATTTATAGAATAGCTAAGCAGGTAAGTAAAGCTGTAAAAGTACTCACCGTCTGCCGACTACGAGAAACAACAGTAATAATTAAACGGCAAACCAGTACAGGTGTACAAGCTAAAGTAGAGACAGCCAACACGAGCCACGTGAACTGGTTCGCGACACCAGAAACTGACTCGGACAACTAACACAGGTCTACCTCTCAGTCTCGCAGCCACGGACGAAAGGTCCAGCTGCCGCTCACGTAAAAAGGTCAAGCAACTGTGGAGACCAACTAAACACCACCACCTGCAGACCACACGGTCACAGGCCCATGCCTGGCACCTCCAGAGACCCTGGCCTGGGCTCGCTAGAGTGAGGCACTGGAAAAGGACTAGCTGGGGACCAGTGTCGACTACTGGTGTCCGTAACCCCAACTACGAGCGCGCTACAAGTGACTAAAAACAAACTCAAGTGTCACTGTCCCACTGTCGTCTTTCCCTCAGCCGGACGTACAACTCAACACAGGAGTGAGGGTGTCCAGGTCAGACGACACAGACCTCGACGGTACAACACAAGTACCGGGACAAAGCCCCGAGCTAACAGCCTGGCTCACAAAGAACCTGGGGCACCCAACTGGAGAGGTAACCACGGTAGGCGTCGTACTACTCGCCACGTACACAGAACCACGTGCACGTCACACACAAACCACGTGAAACCTCACGTAAACCACAAGTAACCACGGTCCACCACACGTGAACCCAACTGACTCGCGTAAACAACGCGCAGTCACCGAAGTAAGCAACTAACAGCATACCTTGTATGCTAAACACGTAAACCAAGTGCACTCAGTGCACCTCATGTGTAACACACATGCATTATCGATAAAACCGAAATCAGTATTTCTGTTCACACACAGCTGGCGGCAACATCGATTGCCGCTTATAGCAAGTCAACGGCAAGGGTCCTGGCCGTAACATCTTGGCTGAGGACCTTGGCGACAAGCGATGTTGACGCCAAGTTCTCCGGCCATTACCCTGCAGAAACCCTAATCCGGCTCTGCGGGCTTTCCACCATTCTAACTACTGAAAAACATGCAAATGCATTCCTTTAGCATGCTAGAACCCAATACACCCATTACAACATGCTTCGTACATTAAACTACTCAAACCACCCATTATCCCCGCATGGTGCAACCTGATTGAAAACGCATTATCATGCTGATTCAAGTGTTATGATGGTTTTAATGTTTCTACGGAGCTACCAGGGTTCGTCCCCTACCTCAGAACACGTTAGAATCTCCTGCAATCTCCCGGTTCACGCCGAGCCCTCCGCGAGCTCCCACGGAATTGCACCACGCCGCGACGTTTCCTCGCGTAATTCGGCGACGCCACGCGTTCTACGATCGTCCAACTACTCCTCGGTACCTGTTAGAAGCTTCAGAAACACCGGGGCGCGAAGCTGGGGCAAGAGGGGAAGAGAGTGAGCTGAGAGAGCTGCCCTCGGGTGAGCCTATAACCTGCACCATTCTCAGGTTGGCGTCAACCCCCATGCCGCCAACAGAAACCGCCACCCTGCGTCCACATCTACTGCCGCCAAGTTCATGCAGTAAACGTCCACAACTGGACGCCCCAACCAGTCAACGACCTCCCCTGGCCGCCAACTTCAACTGAACAGCAGCAGGGTGTTTCATTTCAGGACCAACCCTGCTCTTCACCTGCTCAAACCACACATCCACACCACGCATTCCACACAACCGACTCACACTGGCCTCACAACGGCCGCCACAACCACAATACACACGATCCGCATGGATCCGAAAGGCACGCGACGTTACATTACTATCATCTAAAAAGAAAATTTCGACCTCGAAATTCATAACACAATTCAAAGTTAAACAACTATACATACACACCTTTACAAGTACTATCATCTAAAAAGAAAATACACAAGCTTATTCAAACAGATAGGATACCCTTTAGCCATTTCCGCGGCCAACTCCCAGGTATCCTCACCACCAATCTATTTTCCCATCTCACTTTAACTAGCTCAATTTCTTTATTTCTTAGCTTCTTCATCTTTCGATCTGTGATCTGCACCGGATATTCTGGCATAGTCATGTCCGGCTCAGGTCACCACCTTGATATCTGATTATTTGAGCTGGATCTTCAATACACTTTCTCAACATGGAGACATGGAAAATATCATGCACATCTGCAAAATCAGCTGGCAAATCCAGCCTATAAGCTGCTTCCCCAATCTTTCTTTCACCTGGAAGGGTCCCACATATCTGGACTCAACTTTCCAGACTTGCCAAACCTCATATACCTTACTCGGGGAAACTCTCAGAAAAACAAAATCTCCCACCTCAAACTGAAGTGGTCTCCTCCGCACATCTGCATAACTTTTCTGCCTGCTTTGAGCTGCCTGCAATTTTTCTTTAATAAGCTTCACCACTTCCGTGGTTTGCTGAATCAATTCAGGACCACCCACAATTGCCTTTCTCCCACTTCATGCCAGTTCAATGGGGTTCTACATGGCCTTCCATATAAAGCTTCATACGGTGCCATCCCAAGACTGGTATGATAACTATTATTGTAGGCAAACTCAACCATTCCAAATGATGCTCCCAACTACCTCCCCAAACTAAACAACAAGCTCGCAACATATCTTCAATTGTCTGAATAGTCCTCTCTGTTGACCATCTGTCTGGGGATGATAAGCGGAGCTATACCTCAATCAGAACCAATTACTTTCTGCAGACTTCTCCAAAAACCAGAAGTAAATCTTGGATCTCTATCTGATACAATAGTCTTCGGAATACCATGCAGTGGAACAATTCTTTCAACATAAATATTTGCCAATCTGTCCACTGTCCAAGACATACTTACTGCCACTAATCTGCATACCTTAGTCAATCTGTCAACAAACACCCATATTCCATTATGCCCGGAACTCGACCTTGGTAAACCTGCCACAAAGTCCATTGCAATATCATCCATTTCCACTGTGGAATAGGCAACGGTTGCAATAGACCTCCAGGCTTCTGATGCTCTGCTTTAATCTGCTGACAGATAGCACACCTTGCCACAAATTCTGCTATTTCTTTCTTCATATGAGGCCACCAAAATGCCTTCTTAAATCATGGTACATTTTAGTACTACCCGGATGAATAGTGTACCTAGATTTATGAGCCTCTTCCAACACGCTGCTTTACCTCTCTTTCTGCAGGAACAAACAACCTGCCTCGAAGCCTGACCACACAATTATCATCAATAGAAACTCCTTCCATTTTCACAATCTCAGCTAAACCTGCATCTGCTCTCTGAGCTCAATAATTGCCAATACAAAGACGCTCTACAGCACTAGCAGCTAGAATTGCCCGTCGCTGACTACTGGGCACATACAAGAGTTCTCCACCACTTTCTTCATACAACTTCCATTCTTTAATCATCATCAAATTCATATATGTCTTTCTGCTCAAGGCATCAGCTACAACATTGGCCTTACCCGGATGGTAAGCCAAACTGAAATCATAATCCTTCAAATATTCAATCCATCTGCGCTGGCGAAGGTTCAAATCTTTCTGCGAGAAGATATACTTCAAGCTTTTATGATCTGTAAAAATCTCAAATCTCTCGCCATACAGATAATGCCTCCACATTTTTAAAGCAAACACAACTGCTGCCAATTCTAAATCATGAGTGGGGTAATTTCTCTGCTGGCTTCAATTGCCTGGACGCATAAGCTATCACTTACCATGCTGCATAAGCACTGCGCCAAGTCCTCTCTTGAAGCATCAGTATATAGCACAAAACCACCACTCCCTGCCGGTAATGTCAATATAGGTGCTGATGTAAGTCTTTTCTTTAATTCCATAAAACTTTTCTGACATTCACCGGACCACACAAAAGGCACTCCTTTCCTGGTCAATTTAGTCATAGGTGCTGCAATCTTAGAAAAATCCTGAATAAAGCGCCTATAATAACCTGCCAACCCCAGAAAACTTCTAATCTCAGTTATTGTCTTAGGCACTCCCCACCTTGACACAGCTTCCACTTTACTCGGGTCCACTGCTATTCCTTTAGCTGAGATAACATGACCCAAAAACTGAATTTCCTTCAACCAAAATTCACACTTACTAAATTTAGCAAACAGCTGGTTATCTCTTAACAACTGCAAGTAAA
>JACBKR010003126.1:0-31003 GCA_014218235.1 Colocasia esculenta
ACAAGAAAGTACATGTGCTCATATCTGTAAACCACATTGTACACTGTCCCAATACATTATTACATGTTCATTTAAAAAGTACAACTACCTAGAGAATACCCCGAGGGAGCACAAGCTCACAAAACCCAACTACAACTCAACTGATGGTGGTACAAGTCGCCACAACGTCTCTACAAGCCACAAATGGCAAGCCCTGAAAAGAACTATAGGGAAGTGAGCCTCAACAAGTCACTTGCTCAGTAGGGGACCACCTAAAAACACACACGACACTAAAGACCTCAACCCCCAAAGGGTCTCACGGCAACACTGATAGTCAAACCATTTCATGCTCACAACATTTATAACAAATAACAATTTAACGAGATTCATAACCAACAACATATTCCTCAGAAAGAAAGAAAAACCACGGGACTAGCACAAACCACTAGTCTGCTCAACCACAACAATGCCTAGGCCACAAGCTTCATAGGCACACTACCTCAACAACTGGTCGCCTAAGCTACGAGCCTCAGCAAACCACACCCCAGCTACAAGCTTCACAAGCGAACCTCAACATATGGGTAACAGGACTGCTAACCAAGAACTAGTTCTTTATACCCTAAATCACGTATATCGAATATCACACTTAAGTAACAGGACTGGCTACCACGATGCCAATCCATCACACATTAACCTTATCGAAGTTTACCCGGAAGGGTAAACACAACAAGGAAAGGTCCTCACCACCGACCCCACGGAGCACAGCTCTACCACAACACCTGAAAGATTGGTACACAACGTACTACAGAACAGGTACCCACACAAGGGTACAGGTACCTACCACCATGAGGTCCACCACAAAGACCACAACCAAACTAGTGCCACCACAAGGCACTGCACCATGGGCAAAACCTAACACAACTGTGCCAACAACAGGGCACACCATGAAAGTCCAACCACAACTAGTGAGTCCCGCTCACCAACCACAACTAGTACCGTGCCAACACCAGGGCACACCTCAACGGGTAAAACCACAATCAATGAGCCACTGCTAACAGCCACCACCACTGGCAAAGCACAGTCGGAAAGGATCGACGCCACCACACGGAACAGACTACTGTGATCAAATCAGTATCCCCTGGACACACAGCACAAGAACTACCTCTCAGTCTCGTAGCCACAACCCTCTGTCCAGCTACGGCCCTCCACAACTCACAAGTCAAGCAACTAACTGTGGAGACTAACAAATGCCACCACCACTTGCAGCCTCACACATACAGCAGGCCCATGCCTGGCACCTTTAGGGACTCAGGCCCGAGCTCCCTAAAGTGAGGCACTGTAACAGAACTAGCTGGGGCCAGTACGTCTACTGGTGTCCGTACCTCCAACCACGAGTGCGCTGCAAGCGACCAAACATAAAACCAGGTCAACACAGGTCGCTGTCCTCTATCGTCTTTCCTCAGCTAGATGTACAACTCAAACATAGGAGTGAGGTGTCTAGGACAGACGACACAGACCTCGACGGTACACACAAGTACCGAGACAAACACACGGGCCTGGCTTACACAGACCTGGGGTACCCGACTGCAGAGGTATTCTGGAATAGGCGCCGGACCACCAACTCTCGCAACGCACAAACCATGATATTTAATATATATATATTATTAACCACGGTGCAAGTGTAAGGAATAGCTTGACCTGGTCACTCCCGTGACCCACAAACCACCCTACACAGACATATCCATGAATCACATTAAACTTAACAACTCGGCCTATCATTGGTCATACCATGACCTCCATACCATATAAACATAATATACCATAACCATACATTAGTATTTAATTCCACACATGCTATTCAAATTAAACCATCTTAAATAATTATGAAAGCCACCACAAGACCGCAGCTAGGTTCATATAGGAACCTCACTGCCCAACTACTATGATGAATCTAAAAGTTACACCATAAAAGTGTGTGTGCCATGCACGCAATGCACACACTCACACCACGTAAAACACCACACCGTCTACATAAATATATGTTAACCACTTAAAAACACCTCACCTTGTGAGAGACATGCTCCATGAGTGCTACAATACCAACGTACCACCTACCGGTGCCATGCACAAGGAATAACATAATCATAATTCCACCATTAAACCATGCACAACTAGACCTCACGCTGAGGTCGCGACATGGGGTAACGTCGCCTTCAGATCACGACACCCCGATATGTCAGGTTAGAGAATTCTAATGCAACAAGTCGCCTATCGCGACCTGGTGGTGACATCAGGGTCTGTCGCCTTCACAGGCGATAACCCTAATCCAGATCCTCTCTCCGGATCTCCATGCAACCACCCAAAATAGTAAGCCAACTCGTTTTTAATGCTTAATTCACCTCCTAGACATGGTATCTATAGTTTGTAAAGCGATAAACAAGCTAACTTGCAATCCACATCACAAATCAAGGTAGAATTCCCAACCTTCATGAAGAACGTGAAACTATCCACGGCATGGCGTCTCCCCGCTCCACGCGATGTCCTCAAGGAGAGAGCACGTCAAAAACACCTCCAGATGACCGAATCGCCCGAGGGAGCTCCGTAGCAGCTCCTCCTAGTCGAGTAGAGATTGTGGAAGCTTGTTCGACCGAAACTTCTTAAAAATGTCCAGCGGTTGGATCACGACGTGCACCTCCGTCGCGACCTGAACGCGATCTCATGGGTCGTCGCCTTCCAAGGGCCGATGTCAGTTGACTGCCCAACGCACGCGGCAGCCATGCAGAAGAAGACCGCCAACAACGGCAAGATGAACGCGATCCCCAGGGCGTTGCGTTCAGAACGGGACGCATACCCCTGTCGTGTTCACAGGCAGAGAACATTGAGCGCTTTGGGCCCAATCTACTGGCCCACAAAGCCTCACAACCCATGCGGGCACCTGAAACACCAGCTAATGGGCTACCACTGGACACCAAACCCACTAAACAGGATCCACGAGGATCCAAAAAAATGCACGACGTTACAGTTTCATTGTGAATCATATTTAAAAGAATTTGTTGATAAATCTACATGTAATCTATTTTAAATGTTAAAATTAGCTTTACTATTCTGAAAAATCTGAAAATTTAGGTGTGTGACATATGATCTGTGTGAACTCTGTGATAAAATTTTCATACTATTTGACATTAGTAGGTTTTAATATTGGTTTAACATGGAAATTGACCATGATGAGCATGTTAAGTTTAAGTATGTGAAATTCAATGATTAGCATCATGATTAGGATTATGTTATGAGTTAACTGTAACTGTGAAACAGTAGCATCATGTTATGAAAATTGAAGCATGTGTAATCATTTGAAAGTGTATGTAAATGGGTTATATAGTGCATGTGAACAATGTGATAAAAAGTGATAATGTTTAATGTGAATTTTTGTCGAAATTGACACTGCTACCATAGAGGCTGTGGAGCCGTACTATAGTAAAGTCCCTATGGGAAGGCTCAGTGTTGTGATATCCAATGGGCATTAGGATGAAATACTGAAGCTGGACAAGTACCACTGGTTTGGGTGGAGAGGGCTTCTCCCGGTTCTGCGCAGTTAACCCAGATTCGTCACTGTGTTGCCTAGGTGACGGGTATGTGTATGTATAAGTGTGTCCTCTAATGGTGGTTTGGACTATGTGTCACGACAACTATGTGTAAAAGGTGATTATGTGAATGTGAAACATGTAGTTGTGCAAATGTGGAATGTGAGTATGTGATGACGTAATGTGAAAAGTGTTAATATGTGAAAATATGATACCATGTGTAAATGTGTTCTATTTATATTAAACAGCAAGCTAAATATGTGATTAGTGTAGTGACTATATGTGAAAATGCTTAGATACCATGCTAGGATGTTATTACCTTGTACATAACTCCATGTTCTAATTTGGTAGAATTGTGCAATGATATGAATAGAGTTTGAATTATAAAGCATGTTACATGTTATGTGTGAAAGCATGTGTAGGATGATTATGTTATATTGTCAATGTTTAAGCATGAACCATGTTTTCTCCTATTGATAAAAACAGCATGTGTAAGTGATATGTGTATGGATGTTGTTCTTGGATTGCTTGTTGGGTCTTTTAGTGTTGGGTTCACATTCTAAATAATAAATACAACATGTTTTTGATGATGAACATGATGAACAATGTAAACAATGTGAACAATGTGAATTGAGTTTAATGCATGAGATCTTCATACAAATGACTTGTCACAATACTTGGTACAATGCTTGATGATATATGTTCATAATATCTCACTAACTATGTTTACTAATGTAGGAGATATACTATGCAAGACATGTGCCAACAACAAGT
This sequence comes from Colocasia esculenta, assembly GCA_014218235.1. Lineage (NCBI taxonomy): Eukaryota > Viridiplantae > Streptophyta > Magnoliopsida > Alismatales > Araceae > Colocasia > Colocasia esculenta. The sequence continues at coordinate 4,335 of JACBKR010003126.1, forward strand.
ATGAAAGATTAAGAAAAGTCAAAAGATAGTGTACCTGTCGACAGCCATCAAGACCCTGTCGACAGATACCAACAGTCAGCAACATACATTTCTGGAAAACAAGCCCTGTCGACAGCAACAAAGCCTTCTGTCGACAGAAGCATACAGTCAGAAAATCATAGTTCTGGAAAACATGTGCCTGTCGACAGCACCAAGGCACCTGTCGACAGATGCACACAGTGAGAGCTTCAACAGAACTTCCAGACTTCTGGAACTTGGCACACTGTTGATCCCTGTCGACAGCAGGTGTATGACCTGTCGATAGATGTACAGAAGCTTCATATACGGGAGTTTGAAAGTTACCAAACTTGGTGTTTCCTTCTACCACGTCTCTCCATATGTAAACACCAATATATAAACATCCTTTTGAAGCAAATCTCGTACACAAGCAGCCTCCAAGCAAGAACCCTAAAGAGTTCTCAAGAGAAGTCTTGTTCTGCTGCTCTGCTTCAACCTACCCTACCGCCCAGAACCAGAAGAGAAGTCTCTCCAGCGAAAGGTGAAGCCTGAACATCGTTGATTCAAGTGTCTCCATCAACTTGTGATCATCAAGACGAAGCTTGAAGTCCAGCCAGACGTTTACCAGAAGAGTTTACAAATTGGATTTGTTCTTCAACTCTCAAACTCTTCTCTGTTTCTCCTTTTCATATCTGTGTGTGTGTTTTGTGTTTCAAGCAGTCCTTGTGCTTGATACACGTGTGGGTGTTGATATGATCGTGGTTGCACATCAGAAACACGGTGTGTGTGGTTTGTAGTTTGTGAACTAGCTCATAAACAGATTGTTCTGCATGTGTGTGTGTGCCCGTGGATGTAGGATACACGAGTTGTGTACTCCGAACCACGTAAATCTGCGTGTCTCTTGGTTTGAACGCTTTTACGCTAGATGTTGGTAGGCACGGCGTCTATACACACGTATTGTAGTTTGCTATCTATCTGTCATCAAGTCACACACATCCACACAAAGCTTAGAGTTTAATATTGTTTTGATAATCTGTGTTTTAAAGAAAAGAAGGTGATAAACATTTTTAATTGACAGTAATCTATTCAACCTTCCTTCTAGATTACCATATAGGGAATTCCGCAACCCTTCAATTGGTATCAGAGCCGAGTTTCTCTGATTTACTGCTTTACTTATTTGATCTTACGATCAGGAGATTCATGGTCTAATGGAGTCTAACAAGGGGTATATGGCCGAGGGACACTCAGTGACCAGGCCACCCTTCTTTGATGGCACTGACTATCCGTATTGGAAAAATCGGATGCAGGTGTTTCTACGAGCGTAAAATTTCGAACTATGGAAAATAGTAAAAAAGGAGCATACGAATTGCCTCAGACGAGGATACTTGGACTAAGGACCAGATCGCCACGGGGACACTCAACTGGAGCGCCCTCAACATGATGCAGTGCGCTGTCCACCCAAAGAGTACTCAAGAGTCTCCACATGCACCTCAGCAAAGGAGATGTGGGACAAGTTTGAGCTGATCTATGAAGGTACGTCTGAGGTAAGAGAATCAAAGGTAAGCATGTTGGTTTCAGAATATGAAATGTTCAAAATGAATAATGATGAAACCATCTCTGACATGTTGCTAGATTCATGATAATTATAATGGATTGAAAGGTCTTAAAAAGGAATACTCAAGAGTGACTTGTGAGGAATACTTCGGTCTCTTCCATGGAATGCATCAATGAATCGAAAAGAAAAGTTCAACCATCTCTCTGCGGATTCGTGATATAGTCAAAATCACGAAAGCTCTAATGAAACACTGGAAGTGTCCTTGATTCCAAAGACCTCTCAAAAATTACAGTAGATGAATTGATTGTTCTCTGATGACTATAAACTGAATGTCAAAAGAAAGGAAACTGAAGAAAATTCCTAGGAAGTCACTTGCTTTGAAGCTTCCAGGAAGAGTTCTTTAGCTTCCAAAAAGGAGATAATTAGGAAAGTGATGTGACTGTCGTCTAGTGAGAGTGAAAATGACGAAATGGCTATGCTCACTAGACATTCAAAAAATTCCTGAAATACAGAGGAGAGGTACAAGTAACTCTAACCTTTCTAAAAGAAAGACTTTGCTAATAAATTTGATACTAATAAAAAGTCTAAGATTGTCTTTATGAGTGCAGAAGCACGGGCACATGAGAGGAGATGCCCCGAGCTCAAAAAGAAGCTGAAGAAGGACAATTCACTTTCAAGAAGGCCAAGGCAATGGTGGCCACTTGAGTGATGAAGATGAAGACGAAACGGTCAAGCTACCTCCAGAGATGACGAAGTCCACTGTCTCATGGCAAGAAGTGATGACTCAAATGAGGTAAATTCTTCCTTTGAAGCTATTCAGTTGATGAATAGGATGAAGCTTATACTGTCTTATTGAAAAGTTCTGTGAATTTAAGTCTGAAAACAAAGCACTCAAGAAATCACTTCCCTTGTTCATGAAACTAGAAATAATGTAGAAATTGAATCCTTGAATAAGGTGATTGAAATGATGAAGCTTGATGAACAAACACACAGTGAAGAATTGATTGCATCCTTAAACTCAATAAGTTCAAAGGAAAGAGATGATCTAATGAACTCTCTTGAAAATCTTCAAAGTGAGCATGAAAGGCTAAGGAGAAATTGGAAAAAGCTGAAAAAGACATAAAAGGTAAGTCTAAAGATTTATCTAGTTTTGTCAAAAGTAAACAGAATCTGGATGCAATTTTAGGTTCAAATATTTTGTTGCAAGACATGTGATTGGGTTTCAAATGCAAGGCCAAAGGAAATTGGCAAAAATCTGTTAACAATTTCATTGATTCCAGCCCAAGTTCAAGTAAACAAACCCCTTCAAAGAATAATAAAAATCCTTCAAAGGGTAAGAAACAAGAACCTAAAATGATCAAGTTTGTTCCTAGTCAATCTAAGGAATTTGCAACAAGCCCAAGACAGGACAAACAACAACCTCCTAAAGCTAAACTAACAAGGCAACAAAAGGGTAAATGCCTATGCATGCTCCTAAAAGGTAAAGCCCACTGTTGTACAAAAATCATCATCATGCAAAATATGTAAAAAGTTGGGCACAATGAAAAACAATGCTGGAAAGCCAAACCAAATGAAAATCAAACAAGTTTGGATTCCTAAGCACTGTTATTTGGCATGAATGATACCATGGGACCCAAAGTAATTTGGGTACCAAAACCTCTTGTCTGATCCACATGTGCAGGAATGCCTAGCAGCCCACAATCAAAACAAATGGTACTTGGACAGTGGCTGCTCGACATATGACGAGCGACAAAGGAAATTCTGTTTGCTCGTGGAAAAAGACGGAGGTCAAGTGATTTTTAGAGGTAACAACAAAGGCCAGATCATCGGCTCAAGTAAGGTTGGTAAGTTTGCCTCTAACTCCATAGACAATGTTTTACTTGTTGATGGCCTTCATCAACTTGCTTAGCATAAGTCAATTGTGTGATAAGGGTCATAAAATTTTCTTTGAATCCAACTCATGTCAAATTCTTGATAAGGAAACAGAAGTCTGAATTTTTCTGGAAAAAGGATAAATAACATCTATATTTGACTTAGATGATCCAAAAAATAATGATTTGTGTCTTGTAGCAAACAAACAGGACGAGCTTACATTGTGGCATCGTAGGCTTGGTCATGCTAGTTATAATGTGTTGCACAAGATCATGAGGCTTAAACTGGTAAGTGGACTTCCTGAAATTCCATTCAATAAAAATAAAAATTTTTGTGTGATGCATGTGCACAGGGAAAAAAACCCGGAAATCCTTCAAATCAAAAGCACCGGTGAGTACTTCTAAGCTTATGAACTGTTGCATATGGACCTATTTGGACCTACGAGAACACTAAGTTTCAATGGCAAGCGTTATGGTTTTGTCATTGAATGATGACTTCTCTAGGTTCACTTGGGTAAAATTTCTGGCTCACAAGAATGAAGCAATGAAAGTATTTGAAGAATTTTTCAATAAAGTTGAGCATGGAAATGTCAACAAAATATGCTCCATCTGCACTGATCACGGGGGAGAATTTAATAATAACTCCTTCTCTGATTTTTGCAGGAACCAGGGATAGAACATTTGTTCTCCTCCCCAAGAACTCCAGAACAAAATGGGTTGTGGAGAGGAAGAATAGAACCTTGGTGGAGATAGCTCGCACGCTTCTGGTCGAGAATCAATTAGCAAGAACCTTTTGGGCAGAAGCGGTAAACACGTCATGCTACATTCTTAACAGAGCCATGGTAAGACCGTATTCAAGAAAACTCCCTACGAACTTCTGAAAGGTAAGAAAACCCACCATTGGGTACTTTAGAGTTTTTGGTTCAAAAGTGTTCATACATAACAAAAATAAAAAAGATTTGGACAAGTTTGAAGCCAAGAGCGATCAAGGTATTTTTCTTGGATACTCAGAACACTCTAGAGCCTATAGGGTGTTTAATCTGAAAACTAGAACAGTGGAAGAAACTCCACATGTTGTATTTGATGAATTTCAAACCAGCCTAACAGTTCTAATCTTTACAGGTTTGCAGATGAAACTGAAGATACAACACTTGGAGAACTACAAAGAAAACCAAATACAATCTCTAAAACACTCTCAAAACTAAAAGTGGATATCTTCGCAGGTACGATGATGAAGATGACAGACATCTGTTCAGAAATGAAGAAGAAGTACCTGCACAAGATCCACAACAACAAGATCAACCTCAAGCTGAAAGTCCTCCAGCCACCCCTCCTCCAGACAACCTACTCAAATGCAAGATCAACCCGGACCTTCAACAGTCACTAATGTGAGGTATTCTAAAGCTCATCCACTTGAGAATGTCATAGGACATAAATGTCTCAGTTCAAAACTAGGTCTCAGGTTAATCAAATAGTTGAACAGATCATTTAGCTTTTGTATCTCAAGTGGAACCTAAAAATGTTGAAGAAGCATTAAAAGAAAACTCATGGATTGATGCTATGCATGAGGAGCTTGGGAAATTTCAATGAAATAATGTCTGGAGTTTAGTTCATAGAACCCCTAAAATTTCTGTAATTGGCACAAGATGGGTTTTTAGGAACAAACTCAATGAAGAAGGTAAAGTGGTGAGAATAAGGCCAGATTGGTTGCAAAGGGATATAATAGGAGTTTGGTGTGGACTTTGAAGAATCCTTTGCACCTGTAGCTAGGCTAGAAGCAGTTAGAATCTTGTTAGCATATGCATGCTCCAACAAGTTTAAATTGTTTCAAATGGATGTCAAAACTGCCTTCTTGAATGGCTACATAAAAGAGGAAGTCTATGTCTCTCAACCACCTGGATTTGAGGATCATCATAAACCAAACCATGTATTTAAATTGCACAAAGCTCTTTATGGTTTGAAACAGGCACCACGAGCTTGGTACGACAGGCTAAGCACATTTCTGGTAAGCAAAAACTACTCAAGAGGTAAGGTGGACCAAACACTCTTTACAAAGAAAGTCCGCAATCATATCATAGTTGTTCAAGTCTATGTGGATGACATTATATTTGGTTCCACTAACCCTTCACTGTGTGAAGAATTCTCACAACACATGCACAGTGAATTTGAGATGAGCTTAATGGGGGAGCTTCAATTTTTCTTGGTTTGCAGGTTAAGCAGTTAGAAGACGGATTCTTCATCAACCAAGAGAAATATGTAAAGAACTGCTTAAAAGATTTCAGTTCGAACAAGCCAAGCCTGCCTCAACACCAATGAGCACAAGCATTAAGTTAGAAAGTGATGAGAAAGGTAAATCGGTAGATGCCAAACAATTCCGAGGTATGATGGCTCACTCCTTTATCTTACTGCAAGTAGATCGGACATACAATTCAGTGTTTGTCTTTGTGCTAGATACCAATCTAGTCCAAAGGAAAGCCATTAATTGCAGTCAAGAGAATTTCAGATATCTCTCAGGTACGTATGACTTGGGCCTTTGGTATCCAGTAGGTAGTAGTTTTGAGTTGATTTCTTATTCTGATACAGACTATGCTGGATGTAAAATTGACAGGAAAAGCACTAGTGGCTATTGCCAAATGCTTGGTGGTTGCATGGTTTCGTGGGCATCCAAGAAGCAACACTCAGTTGCACTCTCCACTACAGAGGCAGAATATGTGCTGCAGGGAGTTGTGCGACACAAGTGTTGTGGATAAAAGTCAACTGTGTGACTATAACATCGATATTGGATGCACACCTATCCTATGTGACAACACTAGTGCAATCAATCTATCAAAGAATCCCATTCAACACTCTAGGATAAAACACATAGAGATTCGTCATCATTTCTTGAGAGATGAGGTAGCCAATAAAACCTTGGAAATTAGCTTCATACCCACTGAAAAACAATGGCTGACATCTTTACCAAACCTCTGGCAGAAGATAGATTCACCACAATGAGAAGAGAATGGGTTTATGCAAATTGCAATGAAACTTAACACAAATGTTAAGCATATGTCCCTTGTGTGCCCTAAATATGAGGTATATAATGGTGATGTGTGGAAGAACAAGTTATGATTGTTTGGAAACTCTCATTATGCGTGAGAAAATATTCTCCGCCAAGTATCCATAGTCATGTAGCATGAAAGGGGCATGTACTCTACAAATGGAATTAGTTTCTTTACAATTATGCCCATTCAAAATTCTCTTTGAAAATCTGAAAACACTTGATGGTCTGTCTTACTACATGCTTGGTGTGCTTATTTGATTGCTATATGTGCAAATTTGTCTCATGAACTTGAGTATCTTTGTACAAAATTGCACACATTATGGGGGAGCAAGTTAAGGTTAGATGAATGCTAATGTGAAGGAAATCACTCAAATTTTGTCTATCTCAATTCCCTCACAACCTTTGATCAATTCTGTCTTTCATTCTATTCTTAAACTGCCTCTGAACAGGCATCTGTCGACAGCCTACAAGCACCCTGTCGACAGATCAGGCAGAAGAGAACACTCTTCTGTACACTGTATACATTTGTCGACAGGTCCACTTTCCTCTGTCGACAGATATGTCAGTCTCTGCCTCCCAGAACCCTTAATTCTGTCTGTGTGATCCTGTCGACAGCCATTTCTCCCTGTCGATAGACACACTGAAAGTTGGAACTTCAAGCCCATTTCTTCACACATTCAGTGAGCAGCTTCATGTTTAACAAATAAGGTGTCTATAAGGTGTTAATGCATGTTTGACCACACCAGTACAAATGATATTTAAGCTATTCTTTATACCACTATGATTTTCACATACTACTCATGTTTGGTTTAGGTTCTATCATTTTGGAAACATTTCACAACTCTCAAGGATATACACCTTGTAGCAACCTGAATTTTTAAGAAAATAAAGAATTAAAACTAGCTAAATGGATATTTAAATGAAAAGAGCATTAAATAAAACCTTAAATGGAAAAGAGTAATGGACCCTCTAGAATTTATTGGGTCAATATGAATTTACAAAGGAGAATAATAAGAAAACCCTAAATTCGGAGTTTAATTATCTCATAATTGGAAAGGGTTATTAAAGCAATAAAAGTGGCAATTAGAGTTGGAATTAGATTCTTAAACCTACCCCATATAGTCTAGCACGAATTTAGATACTATCCTAACCCAATTAGAGATTGGAAAGCAAGGGAGGAAAGGTGGAGATAGGAAATCTCGTAATTAAGAGGAATTTGAGTAGTAGTAGGAATAATGAACTTGTATTTATATAAATACACTTCTTAAATCCTCATGGCCGGCCCTAGCTCGTGCAAAGGGGTTCTTGGAGGTGGAGAAGAGGCCAAGGAGGAGGAGAAATCGAGGAGAGGAAGATCCATCAAGCTCTTCCTTCGTTCTTGGAGTTCTAAGCCCTAGAAGATAAATCGAGTCAAAGGTAGCATTCTCACGAGCAAAACTCAATTAAATCCATCTGTAGATTGTTCCATACATCAGGAACAAAAGCCCTCTTGTTTCACTCTTTTTCATCGAGCCAATCTTTTGTTCTTGATTTTAGAAGATCTGCAAACATGATAACCCCAAGACATCATGTTTAATTCAAATCTCTATGAATACTTGATCCCATGCTACGAAATTCTTACTGTATAACTTCATGTTGTTAGGGATCTTTTGCCCCTAAAAGCCCAAAATTTCATCGAGCATGATGATCGAATTTAATCAATCTTTCTCTTTGTGTCGTGTTCTGAATAACTCGTTCTTGCTCATGTTTAAACCCTATATGAACCATGCTCGCTCTCTCTAATTCCGATTTACTGGAAGTACCCTTACATGTCTACTTTAATTTGCAACTTGTTTCATGATTTTTCATCGACTATGTAATTAGTTATAATTTTCAAAGTACCCTATGTCCAAACAAGTCAAGTTGCCGTAATCCGATGTAGAACATTGTTCCTGCTCGAACTCAGGTGAAGTACCTGAGAACGCGACGGCTCGACACGTCGCGTTCTCAGAGCGTCACGACCAACATCTTGTCGCATTCTGAACGCGACAGAAGACTCGTCACGTTCTGGCCGCCTGAACAGACAGCCCTGTCGCGACCCGTACAGGACCCTGTCGCGATCTGGCCTGACCCTGTCGCGATCCTTACTGGCTATGTCGCGTTCACATGATTTTTTTATGAAAACCCGTACAGGAGCCTGTCGCGATCTGGCCTGACCCTTTTTAACAGTCATACACGCAGTAAAAACACCTGTTAAAAATGGAGCTTTATTGATTCTTTAAAATACATATTCACGACTTTTTTCTATCTACGATTTCTCTTACACATGCACACGCATGAACCATCCATATATGGCTGAAATCTGGCATAAAATATCTCATAATGTATCGGGTAATTTATTGCAATAAAGTATATTAATTCCCTATTTTAAAGGACTTGTATTCGTTCTTGCGTTGTTTATATACCGATATCGACGCTCCACTGTTCTAGAATTCCTCTAGAACGTCGAGTACCTGTTTTATATACACACTTTACTTGGCTTGTGGTGAACTCTCCGTCGGATATTCCTTTCGCCGGACTAGTGAACCCTTGCACAAGGCCTCCGTAAGTCTCCTCTGATCATGGATTCCCACATGGTCGACGAGCCGGTGTTGTACCCTAACACCCATTATACCTTTAGGGATCGATATGATCCAAACGGCTATTAGAAGTTCGCTCTTACCTTGAATCACATCGGACCTCTGGACTTGTGCATAACATGGCCAGCGGGAAGATCGTGAGTTCCACCTAACTGCTAGCACCAAGTGCGCGTGTTGTGCAACTGTTACTATCGTCTGTTTACCCGTCGCCTTACGTGCAATGTCCACTAACTCTCATCTGTACTCTACTCGCTCGTCTATTCACATACCTCTACTATCTCGTCTATTCATCTAGTGCTCTCATCTACTTCTTGGTACTCTATATTGGCCATGACTGATTGTCTAAAGATAAACAATATAACCAATGCCTGGCAATATATAAAGGCCCGATCTGGTCCTGGGATGTGCGCATGAAAGTGCTAGTGCCCATGGGAGTTAAATGATCAGAGTGTTTGGCATTACACTCAAGTGCTATCTATCTCGACTATCTATTTGACAATCAAAACACAAAAGTGCTATACTCTCTCAATGTCTAGAATGACAAACAAGTGCTATACTCGTCGTGCTGTTATTATACTTGTGCTAGTTGTGCTATGGCCATCCTGCTATTCGTGCTATACTCGATACTTGTGCTATTTTTGGAAACTATACTCGATCTCGTGCTATTGTGCTAGCCTGTTACCTGTTGTGCTATCTCTTGCTATATTTTAACTCTCTTGTACCTGCTATCTTTAGATACTCTGTCATTAAATGCGTTAATTATTTAAAGCCTGCTTGAGCCTGAGATTTAAGTCCTACTGGGCGTTATCGCTCACCTTACGTTATTTGATGTTGTGTTCTCAGGTGAGACCGAGGATGACACATACACTCAGGAGGAAGGGAATGACCAAGAGTGAAGCCAGGAGTACCCTCGAGTCGTTATGTTATCTTAGAGTCGTAGTTAGTTATTTCCTTTTATTGCAATGTAATTGGGCCCTATAGAATGGCTCTGATATTAGTGGTTGTAACTAGACATCTGAAAGGTTATTAATGAGAAAGATTTTCATTAGTATTATTCAATGTGCAATGGTTTGATGTCTAGTATTCGCTCTATACCTTTTTCTTGCAACTGCCTCACGTTCCGATATTCTGCGTCGGGGCATGACAGTTTTGTGGTATCAGAGCCTAGGTTATTCTATGTATAGGGTGATCTAGGTTGACCAGCCTCGACTAAGCGTCAGTAATCCTACTATGAGAGATGTGGGTCGAACCATGGGTAATCAGCTAAAATACTCACACACGCACAAATTAAACTTTTAATCAACATTATAACCTTCAAATTATTTTGTAGGAACTAATCAGCTACAATGACTGCGGAACATGCCTAGATGAGAGGCATGCAACAGTCCCTCCAGGAACTGACTCGTGCCATACTACAAGCCACCCAGCAAGGCGGTGGTAACCGTGGAGGAAACCAACCGGGTGCAGGCAGCTGCTGCGCAATTTCAGGGGACTGAACCCGCCTAGGTTCAGTGGGTCTACGGATCCACATGAAGCGGAGCACTGGCTAAAGGAAACGGAAAGGATCTTCCGTGTAATGCAATGTGCGGACGGAGACAAACTCCTATTAGCGACATTCCAACTGGAGAAGGATGCCCGCGCATGGTGGGAGTCCGTGGAAGCCACAAAATCTAACGACCAATTTACTTGGGCTGAATTTAGGGAGGCATATAATGCTAAGTACTTCTTTGAATGAGTATAGGAAAAGAACGCTGTTGAATTTGCTGCTCTTAAACAGCGAAGCCTGACAGTAGCGAATACGAAGCCCAGTTTTCTAGACTGGCAAAATATGCTGAACATTTGATTAGCACTGAGAGAATGAAGGCTAAGCGCTTTCTAATGGCCTTAAGCCTCAGTACATTACTCAATTGGCGCCACTCGACATACAACTTATGACGAGATGGTTAAGAAGGCCCAGCTACTAGAAGACGCTACGGACTTCATGACCGTATCAAGGGGAAGTTCGTAAAGAAAGAAATGACATCGGGAAGCATCTGCCAAGCCGACCATCGGCAAAAAGCATCCCTTCAACATTACTGAGGGATCCAGCCAGGATAGGAAACCCAAGGACTTCATCCCCAACACTCCAACAAAGAGCCACTGCAAACACTATGACAAGCCTGGTCACACCGCTGATGAGTGCTGGAGAAAAGCCGAAGCGTGTCTGCACTGCGGAAGTCGTGAGCATCGCATACCCGAGTGCCCGATGCTGAAAGAAAATGAGAAGCGCATCGCTATGCCTAAGAAACAGGGCAGGCTGCAAGCCCTGCACAATGAAGAAACCATCGAGGAAGGTGGCGTGGTAGAAGGTACCCTGCAAGTCTTTTCTTTGCCAGCATTTGTGTTATTTGATACTGGAGCTACTCATTCATTTATATCTCAACACTTGCTGATACCTGACTACAAAACCTACAACCATGGGTTGTGAATTCTCTGTCACAACACCCTTGGGGGAGAAGGAGAAACTAAACCAATACTTTCCATCTGCCGATATAATTATCGGAGACCATAACCTAAAGGCCGACTGGTATGTATGTCCATGGAAGGGTATGATGCCATATTGGGAGTCGACTGGTTGTCCACATATGGGGCAAGCGTCGATTGTAAGAAAGGAAGGGTGATGTTTAGTGACTTTGCTAAATTAGCATTCACTGGGATTAGACACAAGAAGCGGATGTCTCTAGTCTCCGCCTTAAAAGCCCATAACATGATAAAGAAAGGATGTTTTGCTTTCCTTGCGATCATCATAGTCGAAAAGAAGGGTTCAAAAATAGAAGACATCCACATAGTCCAGGACTACCCAGATGTATTCCCTGAAGACTTACTCGGAGTTCCCCCTGAACGTGACGTCAACTTCGCCATTGAGTTGACTCCTGGAGCTGCCCCGGTGTCACGTCAACCGTACCGGATGTCGCCTGCCGATTTGAAAGAACTAAAAGCACAACTGATGGAGCTGCTAGAGAAGGGGTTCATCAGACCAAGTACCTCCTCTTGGGGAGCACCTGTGTTCGTCAGAAGAAGGATGGGTCGATGAGACTATGCATCGACTATCGACAACTCAACCAATTGACAATCAAGAACAAGTACCCATTGCCTATGATCGATGAACTATTCGACCAGATATCTGGAGCCCAATAGTTCTCCAAGATCGACCTCGATCTAGTATGATCAAATGAGGATCAAGGATGACGATATCTTCAAAATGGCTTTCAGGAGCAGGTATGGACATTACGAATTTGTTGTTATGCCTTTGGTCTAACCAATGCTCCTGCAGCCTTTATGCAACTCATGAACACATATATCGGCCATACCTTGACAAATTTGTGGTTTTCTTCATCGACGATATCCTCATATATTCAAAGACCAAGGAAGATCATGAAGAACACTTGAGGACCGCACTGCAAGTCTTACGAGACAACAAACTATATGCAAAATTAAGCAAGTGCGAGTTCTTGCTCGAAGAAGTGTCTTTTTTGGGCCATGTTATATCAAAGGACGGCATCTCTGTTGATCCTTCAAAGTCGAAGCTGTACTCAATGGGAGAGACCAACCAAGTCACGAAATCAGAAGCTTCTTAGGACTGGCTGGATACTACAGGCGGTCATAAGGACTTCTCTAAGATCGCCGTACCGCTCACGCGTCTGACACGAAAGGAGAATCCCTACTCCTGGAGTAACGAGTGTGAGAAGGTTTCCAAACTCTCAAGTACTGTCTTACCTCAACACCTGTTCTCGCTCTGCCAATGAGGGAGAAGGTTTCTCTGTCTACACCAATGCCTCAGGAATGGGCTGGGATGTGTACTCATGCAAAAGGAGAAGGTCATCGCCTATTCTTCAAGACAACTAAAGACACATGAAGTCAACTACCTTGTACATGATCTCGAGCTGGCTGCCGTGGTCTTCGCTTTGAAGATTTGGAGACACTATCTATATGGCGAGCAATTCACTGTCTACTCAGACCATAAAAGTTTGAAGTATTTATTCTCTCAGAAAGAACTCAACATGAGGCAGAGAAGATGGTTAGAATATCTAAAGGACTTCGATTTCAACATCCAGTACCATCCAGGTAAGGGAAACATGTGGCTGATGCTCTTAGTAGAAAAGCCAATGGCATCTATCTCAAGTCTAGTCCTTGGCGAGATGCAATTACTTGAACAATTCACGAGGCTAGACTTAAATTTTGAACATAGGGATGATCATGTTTTGATTGCCAATCTCAAGATCCAATCCGATCTATGGAGGAAATCAAGATGCAACAAGACGACGATTCACTCTTGGTTCGTGTCAAGGAAACCTTAGCGGACAGACCGGATTTTGCCATGACTGAAGATGGAAGGTTGGTTTTCCAAGGGAGAACTTGTGTCCCAGACAACGAAGGCCTAAAAAGGAAACTAATGGATGAAGCTCATCAAACTAAGTACACTATTCATCCAGGAGGTACCAAAATGTATCAAGACATGAAAAGGACATTTAGGTGGCCGAATATGAAGAGGGAAGTAGCCGAGCATGTAGTCATTGCCTCACATGTCAACAAGTGAAGGCAGAACATATGCGCCCTGCCGGTGTACTCAGACCACTAGATATCCAGAATGGAAGTGGGAAAGCATTAGCATGGACTTCATCATGGGTTTACCCAGAACTCGTGGTGGACTTGACGCCATATGGGTCATCGTTGACCGGTTGACCAAATCTGTGCACTTCTTACCCATAAAGAGTACATGGTTTGTGGAGGTGCTAGCTGCATTATATGTCAAGGAGATCGTGCGGTTGCACGGTATTCCGTCATCTATCATCTCAGATCGAGATCCAAGGTTCACCTCTCATTTTTAGAAAGGTCTGCAAACTACCCTTGGTACGAGAACTTAATTTTAGCACTGCCTTTCACCCGCAAACTGATGGGCAAACTGAGAGGACAAATCAAATTGTAGAAGACATGTTAAGAGCCTGCATTATAGATTTCAAGGGTAATTGGAATGAACACTTACCCTTGATTGAGTTCGCCTATAACAACAGTTATCAGACGAGTATTAAAATGGCACCATTTGAAGCACTTTATGGCAAGTATTGTAGATCTCCTGTGTGCTGGAATGAAGTGGAAGAACAACAATGGTAGGACCTGACATGGTACAAAGTACAACCGGGATATACAGATGATACGAGATCGACTCAAGATTGCTCATCTAGACAGAAGAGCTATGCTGATAAGAGAAGACGGGATCTGGAATTTCAAATAGGAGATCATGTGCTATTAAAGGTATCTCCTACCCGTGGTATTCAAAGATTCAGAGTGAAAGGAAAACTTAGTCCAAGATTCATTGGTCATTTCGAAGTGCTTGAAAGGATTGGTGAAGTTGCTTACAGACTGGCATTGCCACCAAATTTGGCAAGTGTGCACAATGTCTTCCATTCTTCGAAATTTGTGTACGATCCTACACATGTCAATTTGCCATGATGATTGGTGTTGAACAAGGACATGATTATTCAGTAAGGCATCTCTCTGTAAGGTCATATGAATTTGGTGACCAATTCTTTTAAGAGGGGGAGGATGTAGCAACCTGAATTTTTAGAAAAAAAAAATTAAATAAAGAATTAAAACCTAGCTAAATGGATTTAAATGAAAAAAGCATTAAATAAAACCATTAAATGGAAAAGAGTAATGGGCTTTGCTTAATGGACCCTCTAGAATTTATTGGGTCAAAATATGAATTTACAAAGGGAGAATAATAAGAAAATACCCTAAATTTGGAGTTTAATTATCTCATAATTGGAAAGGGGTTATTAAAACAATAAAAGTGGCAATTACAGTTGGAATTGGATTCCTAAACCTACCCCATATAGTCTAGCACGAATTCAGATACTATCCTAACCCAATTAGAGATTGGAAAGCAAGAGAGGAAAGATGGAGTTAGGAATCTCGTAATTAAGAGGAATTTGAGTAGTAGTAGGAATAAGAACTTGTATTATATAAATACACCTCTTAAATCCTCATGGCCGACCCTAGCTCGTGCAAAGGGGTTCTTGGAGGTGGAGAAGAGGCCAAGGAGGAGGAGACATCGAGGAGAGGAAGATCCATCAAGCTTCTTCCTTCGTTCTTGGAGTTCTAAGCCCTAGAAGATAAATCGAGTCAAAGGTAGGCATTCTCACGAGCAAAACTCAATTAAATCCTCTGTAAATTGTTCCATACATCAGAAACAAAAAGCCCTCTTGTTTCACTCTTTTTCATCGAGTCAATCTTTTGTTCTTGATTTAGAAGATCTGCAACATGAAACCCCGAGACATCAGTTAATTCAAATCTCTATGAATACTGATCCCATGCTACGAAATCTTACTGTAGATACTTCATGTTGTTAGGGATCTTTTTCCCCTAAAAGCCCTAAATTCATCGAGCATGCTGACGAATTTAATCAATCTTTCTCTCGAGCCGTGTTCTGAATAACTCATTCTTGCTCATGTTCAAACCCTATATGAACCATGCTCTCTCTCTAATTCCGATTTACTGGAAGTACCCTTACAGTCTACTTAATTTGCAACTTGTTTCGTGATTTTTCATCGACTATGTAATTAGTTATGAATATCAAAGTACCCTATGTCAAAACAAGTCAAGTTGGTACGCAATCCGATGTAGAACATGTCCCGCTCGAACTCAAGTGAAGTACCTGAGAATGCGACGGCTCGACACGTCACATTCTCAGAGCCGTCGAGACCAACATCTTGTCGCGTTCTGAACGCGACAGAAGACCCGTCACATTCTGGCCTCCTGAACAAACAGCCCTGTCGCGACCCGTACAGGACCCTGTCGCGATCTGGCCTGACCCTGTCGCGATCCTTACTGGCCTATGTCACGTTCACAGGATTTTTTTATGAAAACCCGTACAGGACCTGTCGCGATCTGGCCTGACCGTTTTAACAGTCATACACGCAATATAAAAACACCTGTTTAAAAATGGAGCTTTATTGAATGCTTTAAAAATACATATTCACGACTTCTTTGCTATCTACGATTTCTCTTACACATGCACACCACATGAACCATCCATATATGGCTGAAATTGGCATAAAAATCTCATAATGTATCGGTAATTTATTGCAATAAAGTATATTAATTGCCCTATTTTAAGGACTTGTATTTGTTCTTGCGTTGTTTATATACCGATATCGACGCTCCACTGTTCTAGAATTCCTCTAGAACGTCCAGTACATATTTTATATACACACTTTACTTGGCTTGTGGTGAACTCTCCGTCGGATATTCTTTCGCCGACTAGTGAACCCTTGCACAAGACCTCCGAAGTCTCCTCTGATCATGGATTCCCATATGGTCGACGAGCCAATTGTACCCTAACACCCATTACACCTTTAGGGTTCGATATGATCCAAACGACTCTTAGAAGTTCGCTCTTACTTGAATCACATCGGACCTCTGGACTTGTGCATACATGGCCAGTCGGAAGATCGTGAGTTCCACCTCATGCCAGCACCAAGTGCGCGTGTTGTGCAACTGTTACTATCGTCTGTTTACCGTCGCCTTACGGCAATGTCCACTAACTCTCATCTGTACTCTACTCGCTCGTCTATTTACGTTCACTCTACTATCTCGTCTATTCATCTAGTGCTCTCTCTACTTCTTGGTACTCTATATTGGCCATTGATGATTGTCTAAAGATAAACAATATAACCAATGCCTGGCAATATATAAAGGGCCCGATCTGGTCTGGATGTGCGCCCGAAAGTGCTAGTGCCCATGGGAGTTAAATGATCAGAGTGTTGGCATTACACTCAAGTGCTATCTATCTCGACTATCTATATGACAATCAAAACACAAAATGTGCTATACTCTCTCGATGTCTAGAATGACAAACAAGTGCTATACTCGTCGTGCCTTATTATACTTGTGCTAGTTGTGCTATGGCCATCCTGCTATTCGTGCTATACTTGATACTTGTGCTATTTTTGGAAACTATACCATCTCGTGCTATTGTGCTAGCCTATTATATGTTGTGCTATCTCTTGCTATATTTTAACTCTCTTGTACCTGCTATCTTTAGATACTCTGCCATTAAATGCGTTAATTATTTAAAGCCTGCTTGAGCCTGAGATTAAGTCCTACTGGGCGTTATCGCTCACCCTACGTTATTTGATGTTGTGTTCTCAGGTGAGATGAGGATGACACATACACTCACGAGGAAGGGAATGACCAGAGTGAAGCCAGGAGTACCCTCTAGTCGTTATGTTATCTTAAAGTCGTAGTTAGTTTATTTCCTTTTATTGTAATGTAATTGGGCCCTATAGAATGGCTCTGATATTAGTGGTTGTAACTAGACATCTGAAAGGTTATTAATGAGAAAGATTTTCTTTTGTATTATTCAATATGCAATGGTTTGATGTCTAGTATTCGCTCTATACCTTTTTCTTGCAACTGCCTCACGTTCCGATATTCCGCGTCGGGGCGTGACACACCTCACTCCTCTAAATAATTTCTTTGTAGGCAAACATAGTTCTTAATTTACTTGATCAGTCTTTTGGTCATGGAACTGTATGTCTAATATTGATAGCTAATCATATAAACTACTTAATCTTGAGCTTTTAAAGCAATACTTGGAGACAGCTACCTATTCTTAAAATAGCATTCACAAAGAAAAATAAAAATCAACTTCAAATTGGGATAATATAGAGCAATGATGTATTTTGCTGAGTAACCGGGGTGATGGACATCACAAATGTCTGCCCTCGCGTCAAAAGGCTCACTCATCAACTCTGTACAACGGTATGCTAGACACTTCCACTGAGTAACTAGGGGTATGGGAACTTGTCATGTCTATCCTCATGTCAAAAGGGTGAAGTCCTCTTAAGTACCACTTTTTCCCATTGCCTTTCTGAATTGCAAATAAAGAAAAATGAAATAGTGTGAAGCCTCCACTGAGTCATAAATCCCAGGGTCATTGGTTTTATGATTGTCTTGACATATAGTTATTCATTTCATGCATCATTTGCCTATCAACAAAATGGGGATTGTGTTGTCTTACACTGCATTTATACAACGAAGGGTGAGAGTGCATTGTTCATCATTTTAGTAGGTGTTTTCTTATGCTCTAACTTAAAATTCCTTGGGTATTATGTTTAAACCATTAGGAAAATGAAATGGCTTTTCATATCCATGCATATGGTAGGTTACAATGTGTGTTACCTTTTATACACCTTCCATAAACCACTGCTCAGATGTTCCAATTCAGAAAATGCCAAAAACAACAAAAATTCATTTCTGTCTGTCCCTGTCGACAGGCACCAGGGCTCCTTTCGACAGCCGGCGGAAATCCTTTTTTTTTGGAAGCCCAAACGGGGGCCAGTCTAGGGCGGATTTGGTGGGACCCGACCTTTCAAACTCTTGCCACTTTCTATATAAGGTCCCCAAGCCCCCTCCACCCTTTCCCACTTCCAAAACACCTCCTTTCCCTCCTTCTCTACAAAAACATCCTTCTCCAGGGCAACCGAAGAGATCCTTGCATCTTCTGCCCTCTCTTCCTCTCTCTGTCTCCTTCCTCTCTCCAGTCACCATCTACATAGAGCTACACCTCTAATGGCTCCACCGGCCAGAAAGATGGCATCCCGTCGTCGTCCTCGCTCTCCGGAAGTCGGCCCGGCTCCAAGGCACCTGCTGAGCGTCGGACAAGCACCGGGAAGATCGCCTGACGAAGCTCGTCATCTCGCCTACTCTTCGTCTTCTCGATGTCCATGGTACCTTCATGAAGCTCGTGCAGCCCCGCTACATCGACTTCGTCTCGCTGGAGGATATGTTTCCCGAACTCCAGCCTCTCTTTGATGTCCAAGGTTGGGCTCCTTTTTGCTACGATCACAAGCGGTACTCCCCAACCGCCGTGACTGAATTCTACAACAACCTCCGATTGTCCAGCAGTGGTGAGTTATACTCAAAGGTGAAACAGACTCCCTTCCTGATAACTCCAAACCTCTTATCCACCGCCTTGCAAATCCCCAACACTAGGATAGACATCAAGTCCCATCATCCACCCCCGAAGAGTACCACACTCTCATTACTCTGCAGCCTTACGATCCTACTGATCATAAGCAACTAAATGCCAACTCATTCCCTCCGCTTCATCGTATCATCCATCACATCTTCACCACTCTCATAGTTCCCAAGGATGGTAGCCGAGAACTTGTGACCTCCCTTCACAAGTATCTGCTTCATCAATTCCTACTAGTTGAACCCATCAACCTCCCTCTCCTCATGGTCTCTATTCTTCGCCTATGCGTTCGCAGTGCAAAGAGATCTATGCCCTATGCATGCCAACTCACTTCTCTCTTCCTATTCATTGGCATTCAAATCACAAAGGAGGAGATGACGGATCTCAAATCCCGTAGCTCCTATGACCTCACGGCTGCTCAGAGGATGTGCTACAAGTTGGTAGATGGCCTTGTCACACGAGACCTCAAGGGCAAAGGAGCAGCTGCTGCTAAGGATGATGGTGCTGACGAGGAAGATGAAGATGAAGAAGATGCTGAAAATGAATAAGACTCCCAGTCTGAGCCACTAGATGCTCCGGGAGATGCTACTGCTGATGTTTTCTGAGCCTTCCATCCGTCAACTACTTGCTCTGTTACAACTTCAGATGACAACAGGGTTTGATAGGCTCAATGCAAGAATGGACACAATGGACTCTAGCATTGCAGCACTGGATTCGCGTCTGGACACCATTATTACTGAGCGTCCTACACCAGCCAGCTGATAGATGCTTAGCTAGTTTACGTGTCTAGGATTGACTCCAGTCTTGTTATCTTAGTTTCATTTGAATCCTATTCTGTTTTATGTAATGTTTCTTTCAATGGTCATCATGCCATGTCTTTCCCTTTACATGTAATTTCTCCTATTAGCACCTCATGTACTGTGTATGCCTTATGAAAATCAATGCAAATCTTTGTTCTGTGCATAATACATGTGTCTCTGGTGTGTGCTTTTGGATGTTGTCAAAAGGGGAGAAAACTCAATTGTGCACTTAATTGATTAATTTTGTCATCATCAAAAAGAGGAGAATGTTGGTTCACATTCTAAATAATAAATACACATGTTTTTGATGATGAACAATGATGAACAATGTAAACAAATGTGAACAATGTGAATTGAGTTAATGCATGAGATCTTCATACAAATGACTTGTCACAATAACTTGGTACAATGCTTGATTATATATGTTCATAATATCTCACTAACTATGTTTACTAATGTAGGAGATATACTATGCAAGACATGTGCCAACAACAAGTATGAAAGATCAAGAAAAGTCAAAAGATAGTGTACCTGTCGACAACCATCAAGACCCTATCGACAGATACCAACAGTCAGCAACATACTTTCTGGAAAACAAGCCCTGTCGATAGCAACAAAGCCTCCTGTCGACAGAAGCATACAGTCAGAAAATCACAGTTCTGGAAAACATGTGCCTGTCGATAGCACCAAGGCACCTGTCGACAGATGCACACAGTGAGAGCTTCAACAGAACTTCCAGACTTCTGGAACATGGCACACTGTTGATCCCTATCGACAGCAGGTGTATGGCCTGTCGATAGATGTACAGATGTTTAATATACGGGAAGTTTGAAAGTTACCAAACTTGGTGTTTCCTTCTACCACGTCTCTCCATATGTAAACACCAATATATAACATCCTTTTGAAGCAAATCTCGTACACAAGCAGCCTCCAAGCAAAACCCTAAAGAGTTCTCAAGAGAAGTCTTGTTCTGCTGCTCTGCTTCAACCTACCGCCCAGAACCAGAAGAGAAGTCTCTCCAGCGGAAGGTGAAGCCTGAACGTCGTGGATTCAAGTGTCTCCATCAACTTGTGATCATCAAGACGAATCTTGAAGTTCATCCAGACGTTTACCAGAAGAGTTTACAAATTGGATTTGTTCTTCAACTCCCAAACTCTTCTATGTTTCTACTTTTTCATATCTTGTGTGTGTGTTGTGTTTCAAGCAGTCCTTGTGCTTGATACACGTGTGTGGGTGTTGATCTGATCGTGGTTGCACATCAGACAACACGTGTGTGTGGGTTGTAGTTTGTGAACTAGCTCATAAGCAGATTGTTCTGCGTGTGTGTGTATGGCCCGTGGATGTAGGATACACGAGTTGTGTACTCCGAACCACATAAATCTGCGTGTCTCGTGGTTTGAACGCTTTTACGCTAGATGTTTGGTAGGCACGGCGTCTATACCACGTATTGTAGTTTGCTATCTATCTATCATAAAGTCACACACATCCACACATAGCTTAGAGTTTAATATTGTTTTGATAATCTGTGTTTTAAAGAAAAGAAGGTGATAACATTTTTAATCGACAGTAATCTATTCAACCCCCCTTCTAGATTACCATATAGGGAATTCTGCAACCCTTCATTTAGAAGACTCATCCTTACTTCGGCGTACAGGTGTGATAGGTGTCTCCACTCTTGAGGAAGACATAGTGAGGAGCAACTCCGAGTGCGAGGAGTAGCTAGCTTTGTGGAGACTTCTACATTGTTACTTTTCTTGCATTAGTATGTAATTAATGAAATTGTGTAATTCATATGGACAATGTATTTTATTTTGGAGTTGTAATAATGTGGACATTGGCACCTCTTTTATTGCTATATAGACTGTGGATATGATGATGATGATGGATTGAGAATGAGAATATTTATTTGTTTCCGCTGTTCTCGTTTCATATTTATGTACATCCTCAATCTAGTGTTTAGTGTTGGGTAAATGTCCCACTGTGACGACATTCTTTGTACCGATGGGATTGGTAATAATCGTACCAGTATAAGGAGGGTCGTTATATTATTGAAACTGAAAAACAAGTTGCAGACATTTTCACTAAGCCTCTCTCAAAAAGCATGTTTTCATTCTTAAACAATTTGTGCAAACTTCCACGTCCTTGATATCATCCATTTTTTTGCAAATAAAATCTTTGTGTTCTTGCAAATAATTCTTGCTTCTCACATTGCATTGGCATCTTTGGTATATGAAATAGTGATTTGAAGAAAGGCAAGTGAGACTTGTTTGGACATTTTCACGATGCGTGAGTATATGTCTCCGCCAAGTATCAAGAGCCTTTTATGCAATTGTTGAAGGGGAGCCTTCTCATTCATTAAAACATTCTTGATGTTTCTACTTTCACTTCACTCAATTCTTCCTTCATCAATAATCTTCATGTTCATCTTGTGAGGGGGAGTTACATGAAATGGGGAGTCATTGTCAATTCTTCACTCACATTCCTTAACACTGCTTGACTATCTTGATCCCCAACAATTAGAATCTTTGAGTCCATGTGCTATTTTTATATGAAGACTTAAGACACTCAAACTAAACTAATTATGCACTTAGTTTAATTTAAAAGATTCACTCTCATATCAAGGTTTTGAAATCTTAATGTTGAATGTCTTTAAAATGACTTGCAAAACACTTGTAGGCACATGAGTGGCTTTAATGCTTAACATGTGCATGTATAAGCTTCATTTTTACCGCATGTTAAGAATAATTTATCTACATTCGTAGCCATGATTTTTCTGGTCAAAGCAAATATAATCTTGAAAAACATCAAAGAAAATGATCAATAATCTGGAAAGATACAAACAAAACAATGGAAATTCTTGTACCACTGAGTAACCGGGCCATCTCACCTAAACAAGTGATTTGTCTCGTGACAAAAAGTGGAAAACAAAATTTTCAACTCTGTGTAAGATAATGAAAGTTAAACCACTGAGTAATCATGAGGTCTTGTATCTAGTAAATGTTATATCTTGAACTGGAAATGAGAGTTAACTAATTTATTCTTATATTTATTTTTCAGTAAAAATGAAAGGAATTCTAAAAAGATAGGACAGAAAAAGCTCATGACCTAAATAAAGTTCATGAATACTGAGTTTAGTTCTATTAGTCTACATTGTTAAATTTTAAGTTTATAACCTCATTGTTAAACACTTTTGCTAACTCATATAGGTCACCTTGACTCACATTTGCATCATTATTTTAACTACATTCATATCATTATATCTTGCTATACTTTGTGTTGAGTGTGTCTTTGTAATTACACATTGTTGCACATAGCAAAAACACAATAATTTCTCTCATATGTCAATATCACTTTGCCTCATCATTTCTTGATCTCCTACCATTTATATTTCCCGTCCAATGTTTTGATGTTGTCAAAGGGGGAGAAATTGCATGAGCTCCTATGGGCTTAAGGGGGAGAAAAGAACGAGAAGAAAAAGTATGGGCATTTATTTTGTCATCATCAAAAAGGGGGAGAATGTTGTGTTGAGTGTGTATTTAATTTTTTTATGATGACTAAAACATTTGGTTGTGGATAATGTTTACAGACTCATACTTTGATTTTGATGATGACATATTGTACATATTAAGTAAAGACTAAACAATATGTTTTTGATAACTCATATTTCATATTTTATGATAATGACATGTTTTGATGGTTGACACTTCATATATACAAGTTTTACACACATTTTGTCAAAGTAGTGTCTACACATATTGAAAGTCAGGTAGACACATATAGTCTGCCCAGTAAGCTCCTAAAGGAAAACGTCTCAGTAGTGTCGACACACATTGCAAGTCTGGCCGACACACATAGTCCATCCAGTGAGTTGTGTCTCGAGAAAAACACAAAAGGTCGACACTAGTCGCTAATAAGGTCAACACATGTTTCCTCCTAGTATTTGAAACTGATACTTAGTCAGTAGTGTCGACACACATGCAAACTTGTGTCGACACACATTACGTTAAAACTCAGATACATAAAGGGTATGATTTCCAAAGGGTGTAACTTATCTTTGTAGACTTCTGGGAGATTTTCTTATTACCAAAATACCCTTTCATCCAAATGGCAATGAGGAGAGGGCCTTTTGGACATGTGGCAACCTTGGGTGAACCCTACGTTTCTGTGCACTTGTCTCCCACATAAAAGGGACTGCACAGAGGCTATAAAAGGTCTCTTGTCTCATTTGGAGCAGCCGCCAATCGAATCCATCATAGAGCGTGGGATCAAGCCAAGCAGTGAGAGAAAGCATTGGACTATTGAAGAAGGAGCAAATCAAGTAGAAGAGTAGCAGAGCAAGTAGGAGGAATCGTGCAAAGCAACAGATCTAAAACAAAGCATCGTGGATTGAAGGAGTACTCTATCTGATCTTTTCAAGGACCTTCAATTCAAGCTTCTGCAGATCGTCTTCAACAACGAACATTCAATTCACCTCTCTTTCATTCATTTCTATTGGAGTGTTCTTCTCAAATTGTCTTTGAGTACTCGTGAGATCTATATATGCGTTCTGTGCAGATTTCAGTGTGCATGTAATGTGTTGAATCAGATCAGTGGTAGAGGATTTGATTTCTTGTGAATTTGATCTAGCTAGTGTGATTTGAGTTGTCGTGCTCATGTGTGTAGTTTGAGCCGTCGCGCTTGTGTGTGTGTGGTTTTGAGCCGTCAAGCTCAAGTGTGTGTGTTGTACTTGGTTTTGAGTAGTGGAAGTAATGCTAGCCGATAAGTATCTTCACCAACCCTTGCGAGCACTTCGAAAGGACCGATGAATCTAGGACTTAGCTTTCCTTTAACACCAAACCGTTGAATGCCACAAGTAGGAGATACCTTCAAAAGCACATGATCTCCTACTTGAAATTCTAGATCTCTCCTCCTCTTGTCAACATAGCTCTTTTGTCTGGACTGAGTAATCTTGAGCCGATCTTGAATCACCTGCATATCCCTGGTTGTATTTTGTACCTTATCCGGGCCTAACCGTTGCTGCTCCCCAACTTCATTCCAGCATGTAGGAATTCTACAGTTTCTACCATAGAGTGCTTCGAGTGGTGCCATTTTAATACTCGCCTGGTAACTATTGTTATAGGCGAACTCAATCAGGACAAGTGCTCATTCCAGTAGCCTTGGAAGTCTATAGTGTAGGCTCTTAACATGGCTTCTACTGTCTGATTGGTTCTCTCAGTCTGCCCATCAGTTTGAGGGTGAAAAGCGGTACTAAAATTAAGTTTACTACCAAGTGCAGTCTGCAGTCCCTTCCAGAAATGAGAGGTGAATCTAGGATCTCGATCTGAGACAATAGATGATGGAACTCCATGTAGTCTCATGATCTCTTTGATATATAGAGCGGCTAACACGTCCACAGACCACTTACTTTTTATAAGTAGGAAGTGTGCGGACTTGGTTAGTCGGTCGACAATAATCCATATGGCGTCGAGTCCACCATGAGTCTTGGGTAAACCCATGATGAATCCATGCTAATACCTTCCCATTTCCACTCTGTAATGTCTAATGGTCTGAATACGCCAGCAGGGCACCTGTGTTCTGCCTTTACCTGTTGGCAAGTAAGGCAATAAGAAGCATGTTCGGCTACCTCTCTCTTCATGTTTGGCAACCAAACATTCTTTTCATGTCTTGATACATTTTGGTACCACTAGGATAAATAGTATACTTTGTTCGGTGAGCTTCATCCTTAACTTCCTCTTTAGTTTTTCATTATCCGAGACACATGTTCTCCCTTGGAATACAAGCCTTCCATCCTCGTCATAGCAAAGTCTAGTTTCTCAACTAAGGTTCCTTGATACGAACCAGGAATGGATCGTTGTCCTGTTGTGCTTTGATCACTACTATAGCAGTCAGATTGAATCTTGATATTGGCAACCAAGACTCGATCATCTCTATGTCATGTTCAAGTCTAATTTTACGAATTGTTCTAGTAGTTGCATCTCGCCAAGAATTAGACTACATAAAGATGTCATCGGCTTCCTACTAAGAGCAACAACCACAACATTTCCCATGCCTGGATGGTATTGGAGTTGAAGTCGAAATCCTTTAAGTATTCTAGCCATCTCCTCTACCTCATGTTAGTTCCTTCTGAGAGAATAAGTACTTCAAGATTTTATGGTCTGAATAGACTGTGAATTACTAACCATATAAATAATGTCTCCAAATTTTTAAGGTGAAGACCACAGGAGCCACTCTAGATCATGCACATGATAATTGACTTCATGAGTCTTCAGTTGTCTTGAAGAATAGGCGATAACTTTCTTTTTTTGCATCAATACACAGCCTAGTCCAATTCCTGAGGCATCAGTATAGACTAAAAAACCTTCTCCTCTATTGAAAGAGCGAGAATAGGGGCTGAGGTCAGACATTCTTTTAGAGTTTGGAAACTCTTCACACACTCTTTACTCCAAGTAGGGATTCTCCTTCCTTGTAAGACAAGTGAGAGGAACGGCAATCTTGGAGAAGTCCTTTATGAACCGCCTGTAATAGCCAGCCAGTCGTAAGAAGCTTCTAATTTCTGTGACATTAGTTGGTCTCTCCCATTAAAGTATAGCTTCAACTTTGGAGGGATCAACGGAGATGCCATCCTTGGAGATGACATGGCCCAAGAAGCACTTCTTCGAGCCAGAACTCGCACTTGCTCAGCTTTACATAAAGTTGATTGTCTCGTAAGACTTGCAGAGCAATCTTCAGGTGTTCTTCATGTTCTTCTTTGGTTTTGGAATATTAAG